>JAHZMX010006437.1:0-12922 GCA_027743895.1 Seira musarum | reverse complement strand
CTAACCTAGTAAAGCCGTTTAATAATTGAAGTTAACTAAATGTATCCATGGAATGATTGAGTGTGTCTTTCGTTCTACACGCCTTGGATGTATGTAACTTCTAGCGCAATGGCATAACGTATTATATCAACCAATTTTAACTTTTTATACAAAATCCATAAAAATAGGTTTTCTTCAAATGTATGTGCAATGTGCAACATAACATTGACCCAAAATCATTTATTTCAAAACATGAAATGTTAATTAGATTAGATAAATATCATGTTCGTAAGTTAGAATTTGAAGCAGGTAAACGCTTGGGTATTTAAGGCTTAGATATTAAATATGATGATGCTCAAAATAAAACATTTGACTTTTTATGAATTTACGGAGCACGTTAACTTAACTTTTTTGATTCCCATATGGAGAAAAAACTATACACATAAATTCAGATCAGTAAAGTTTTTCATAATATTACGATCGAAGATGAAGGGGTTAACCACCTTTAAAATAATTCTTTTCTTACTAAGTTTATGGCATTGATTGATATAAGTATAGAGACTTGGATTAGATAAATTGAGATATAGTTTTAGCGACTCGAATGGTTCACAACAAATCACGAGGTGAATGAAACTTTGAGCTACATGAGTTCGTATGAACTATGCGGATGACACATCGAAAATTGAAAGCAAGGTCTATAAATTGGATTTGTTCCGTAACTAATTATTATACCAATCATTATATATTAATTATCCATTGATTCACAAATACCTATACTTGGGCACACATTACACATAAGCTTTTTTTGTCTGGATAGCTGTTATTCAAATAAGTTTACTGTACTTGTTATCATATAAATCAGTAAACATCTTTGTGTAATAAGCCATTGATCGATAAACTAAATTGCTTACAGGATCTGACGGGGGACGATTGAAAAATTTTGATACTGAATCAACACGACTTTCAATTTCGCCATCGCCAGACGCTTAAAATAGTAAAATGGGCTCATAATATCATCATGAAGATTATTCTATACACTTCAATTCAATGTTGTAGCTATAATTCCATTCGCTACAATTTAAAATTTTTATTTATGGATTAAAACTTTACAGATTCGTTAGACTCTAAGAGGCACTTTTGGCTCCGCCTCTTAATATTGAACTAGAAGAACTCTGGGGTCGGAGAAGAGCTTTGTATGCAATGTAAAATGCTGTGGTCACGAGAGCTACTCCAACGCCAGTCTTAATCCAGGTGGTGTTGCTTTCAGGAAGTATTCCAAGTTTGCGAAGGTGACTGCAATAGACAAGAACAAAAAATATTATATTATAGCTTAATATTTAAACGGTTTTATACAAATTAAGTTTTGTGTTTGTTTCATGCATGCATTCGTGATTCGTGACATCCCAAAACTAAAATACCCAAAGCTAACCAGACAAGCAAACAATGTGCTCGACACAATTCATGCCAGCAAATAAATTACAGTAATGAGAAAATTAACCATTCACCAACCTGCTTCTATAAAATATCATCCAGGCCGCTTGGAAGCGACTGCGTAAACAAAGTCATAAAATATATTATTTTCATCATTACAAAATCATAAATAAATGACATGCTCCTTAATTAAATGCCCCCTTAAATAATCCCAATATAGTATTTCTTCGCTATCATTTATAAAGAATATTATCCTTTCCATGATTCACTTACGGGAAAGCAGCCATTGTCGCTAATTTGATGTAAATCTCTTTGTTAACTTTATCAACACAGGAGAAACTATGCGGGGGTGGCAGTTTGTACTTGGCACAGAATGCGCTTGGTTGAAGAATATAGTCTTGCATGACTTCCCCTAAATCAGATTTATTGCCAACGATGAGGACAGGAATTTTTAGCGTGAGGTAGTAGTTCTGTCAAAATTAATAATAATAACACAATTATTACTGTGTCAATTTCATGGGACTTATGCTTATATTAATAAAAATGAAAGCATACCAGGTATGTTCTCGCAACAAACTCAAAGGACTTTGGGTCGGAAGCATCATATACTAAACAAGCAACGTCACAAAGGATTTCTGATGGAGGTAGAAAGTCCACTACCCGGTTTAGATCAATATCTTGTAAAACCAGGTATTTTTCCTGTCCATAAACTTGGACCATGTTTACCACGAATTTTGGCATGTCTTCCCCTTCCAATCCATATTTCTTTGTAGCCTCCAACGTCCTTCCGATAAGTCCTTGACATAATGTGGTCTTTCCACTGTTTTTAGCTCCAATAACATGACATCTATAAACGTTGCGCGTAGACTGTTTCTTCGCTAGGTCTAATCTCTTTTCCCTCGTAACTGTTTAATATTATAATTAGAGTCATTTTAAAGCTAGTTTACTCTTATTTTTAACTCAATTAATTTTTGTCAATAATTGTTAAGTAGATTATGCTAAAGGAAGAATTACCGTTTATTGCCTCTAACTGGTTCCTATCCTCATTTATAGGATAGCCTAAATAAGCCATGTGCTCCATGGTTCTATTAACATCCAGCAATGTAGTCAAAACCCACTGGCAAATGAAACCCGAATATGTAAGCCAACCCTTTTCATTTGTCTGGACACCGAGGAACATTTGTTTCACCCAAGGTATTGTCGGACATATAGAGAACATGTTCGCTAGTTCCTCCGGGCTCAAACAACGATCCCGATCTTTGTCATAACGGACAAAGACGGACGTGAAAAAATCAAATCCTAATTGGTTCAACTCTGTAGTACAGCCTGGTGGCACTGCAAGTCTAAAAGTAAAACATTCGTCAAGACAAACTTGCTGGTCTTTTATTAATATAGCTGTGGCTGTAGCCATTATAGCTAGCCAAGAAAAATGAAAAATATACTTACAGTGGACATAAATAATCATTGCAGACATTAAGTTCATCGTTGTAACCATATTTTCTAAGAGCTGTCCATGTCGTCTCATGCTTTCCACGCTGAATGAACAGCGTATGCAAGACTTGAAACCCTGAAAAAGAGAATCATTTAGTTCACTTTCTTTGCGTGCTCAGGTGCAATAAAGTTAAAACTTTCTCATATTCCAACAACAAATGAGCAATTATAATCACCTGGCAAAGTGATCCCATTGTTGAGGACACCATCTTGGCAGTTCCTCTGGATAATGCTTTTCACAGAGTCCAGCGCCTGGGGTTGCAGCGGGGCATCATAGCAAGTTTTTTGGAACGCGTACATTTCCATATCGTCTAATATACCATCATTATTCATATCACATATTCTGAAGACTCGTTCTAACGCTTTCTTACACTTTTCTGTGAGCTGTACATAAAAAATACAATGTACATTATTACAAAAATTCTTCCACGTGCCCTTTACAAAATAAATTGAAAAGTGATTACAAAGCCACTCACCTCTTTCTTATCTGAGTCATATAATGGAGCAGTGGGATGCAGGACAGCCTTCTGAGCGTAGAAAAAGAGCTCTGAAATGTTTCGAAGCGTCTTTGCCGAACACTCAATGCAAGTTTCTATTTCCGCAAATTCGCTCATCAGTGGAACAACAAACTGAAATAATTAAAGTCAAATAATTTAGAACTTGAAATGAAATATGAATAGTTTTCGTATTTGCAATATATAATTCTTTTCATGCACTTTAAACCAACCGCCTTCTAACATATGATGTACAGTTAGAACTTACCTCCGAACTTGTGTTCGAAGATACATGGCGTCAGCCTCCGGATTTGAGCGAAATCTATCCGGAGTACCTGGATAATTACGGATTTCTGTAGTGTCTTGAGGTGTGCCTTGTTGTTGACGGTGAATAGGTCTCTGATCCTGATGTTGTTGCGGCGGTTGCTGCTGCTGTTCACCTTGTTGTGGGTTGAAGGCAGCGTCCCCACCAAGAGTTGGGATCAACATTAATTTTTCACTAGTCAACTGCGACTCTTCAAACAACAAACTGCACTCAGGGTATACTAGAGGAGCCGGAGCGGCAGTGAAAGGTTTACCGAATAAACTTTCACCGCCGGTTGTACTTCTATTCAGCAGCGATGAGGTTGATGATGATGGTTTTGTTGACGATCGATGTTTGAATGAATATGAGACTCCTTCCAAGTAGGTGGATACTCCGTTTAGAAATGATTTTAGACTCAGACCCTTTTCTTGGAAGTAACTGCAACAAATGAAATTTTAATTACAAAACCTTATGGACTCTTAAACTTTTATTTGTTAGTTTTGACTGGCCAGTCAGTAAAGCATGATCGGCTATGTTTTTTAAGCTTTTTTATAATGCATAAAGTAAACACACAAAACTTCTCGTATACCTTATGATTTTTACTTTCACGCGAATTCACACACTGAGGATCTAACACGTATCCAGGGAAAGTTGGACAATTTACAAACTACAGCAACAAAAATCACGTCACAAACAAACCAAAAAATGTGCTCGGGACAGAAACCAGGAAAAGAAATCAATCACGCAGTGCGGTGCTGCTGGAAGAATTCCTTGGATAATGCCGTAGGCTGAGGCTGAACAGGGTACCAGAGACAATTGGATAGGTTTTGGTAAAGAAATTATCTAAACAAAAGGATACATTAATTTTGACATAAAGCATATAAGTAAATGTACAAGTTTAACAAACTAGCCGAATGTAAGATATGTGTATATATAGGTGCATATAAACAAATAGGATTTAGTGATAAGCAAATACTTAAGTAAATTATCATCAATGGATCATACTTTTGAAGGAAAAATGTTATCTTACTCAACACAGCTCTTGATGTCAACTTTGTGTAATAGCGGATACATTCCGAGAATTAAAAATGGGTTTAGATCTAATTCATAAAATACAGCTCGATGCTCAAATAAACTCATCGGCAAAAATAGAGAAAAAAATTTTTTTAAACTGATACTTAAATATCATTAAATATAAATTGCTTCGCCTTCGCTCAATTTTATAAGATTCACATATTAAAGAACGAAAGTTAGGAGGACTTCGAGAAGGGTGATAAAATCAAGACAAATATTTTTAAAAGTTCGTTTTTTCGTGAAATTCGAGCGTTAATTAAAATATGAATGATAAGTAATATTAGGTTTGAAGACGGCGTTGAAAAAAAATCAGAAGGTCTAAAAGTGAAACTAAAGATAGAAATGATCAGAAAAGCCAAGCCGGTAAAGGGAATAAACAAATACTCCAACTGTGCTTTGTGCTAAATTATGTCAACTACCTTCATAAAGCAAAACAAGCAAATAAGTTTTATAAAAATATTTTTTACATTCATTTTTTCATATTGAAGCTCTCTCAACATTTTTAACTTCTAGGTCATGCGTTTCACATTTTTCAGGGACGATTGACAATTATTATTCCAAAAGACAATCCTTTTTCTTACTTTTTGTGTGACAGAAAAACTGCTACTGCTACTACTACATCCATTCCACAATTTTATTAAGTGAAACAAAGAAAACAAAGTTACATCTTACCTATTTTTTGTAAACCGTTTTATTTTCAATCCTCCTTGTTTTATTGCAAATATTTTTGATGCACTTCCAAACTTTTCTGTGCACACTGCAAAAAATGCACTTTTTTAACTGAAGTATGAGCGAAATGGATCTTTTTAAACATGCGCCACTCCTACATTGTCTTGCTCTCCATTTTCCTCCGAGAATCTCTCTGGCACATCAGTAGTGCTTTTGTTTTGTCAGATTCTAATCTTTTCCTCCTTTTTTTCTCATCCGTAATGTGTTGTAAAAGCCCCGAAATCATTCAGTCACCTTACTGAGCTTTACTGACTGCGAAAAAGAAGGGTGCAGTGGGACACTGATCTAAAAATTAAACAAACCGAATCGGCTTCCTCAAGAAAAAAAAACTGTTCATGTCCAAAGTCCAAGAGCAATATCTAAGAAGAACTCTTTATCTTTTCATCACCGATTTTTTTGTCTTTTTTCACTCGTACACTTTTCTATTTATTCTAATAACTTCACTTCAAGTCCTTATGTCAGATTTTTTAAATTTCTGAAGTTTAATCTCAAAAACAACGATTGTCTTCCACACAAAAGTTGTTAAGATTAACTAGCAAATTCCAATGCATTCGATTATCGTTTTTACAATCTTTTCTAGCCCTTTTTTATTGCAAATGTAAGTTGAATAGGAGCACAATATTTTGGTAAATATTTATTCCAGTTTTTTTTAAAGTTTTAATTTTAATCAACCGTGATATATCATCGGTCTTTTCTTTTCAAAGAGAAAAGACTCGCCCGTCCCATTCATTCCTTTATGTCCATTTCATTTCCATGTCCGTCCCGTCCTGTTTTTTTTTTACTTTTTTTCGCTCCCATCACATCTGACTCGATTCATTCGCCCGTCTTCTGGTGAACTTCATTAGAAATGCATAGAATCGTGTGAGTCCAAGTAATAGTTATGGCTGATACAATGTTTGCAATAACAATTGTTAGTAAAAGCATTTTTCCTTACCTAGACCAGACCTAGGTATGTCTTTTACTGCTATTGTATTGCAATGCTACTGCTGTTGTAGATGATGCGTGAACGTGAATGTTAAATCCAGCAGCTTCCGCTTTTAGAGACATATAAAACCATCAGAGCGTGTTTCAGTTATTGGTAAAAAGTATAAAGACAATAATATAAAATACAGATATATAGATGAATGCTAGTAAACTGCTCATGGGAAATTTTCTCCAGGCAAGTAACAAGGTATAGTTTCACAAAAGAAAACTCCTTCTGTACTTCTTTAATAAGTAGGCATATAGCACTGCTGGCACAGAGAGATGCAAGTGAATAACGAAGAAAAACAGGAAAATTTATTATCACGTGAATTTCACAAGGGGAATATGAAACAAGTGAAGAGCAGAGATTGCTGAAAGAAAAAAACGAAAAGAAATTCTCTAGCACGAAAGGGAAGAAATAATGCAGACATTTTGAGTTGTTGCAAATATGTAATATTACTAAAATTTGTTACATGAATGAACATGTCTATTATTAGATTAAATCAATTCTAATTTCATCGCTCAAGTGTTAATATTCTCTGGTAGTAAAAAAAACGCCGACATGTTGCAAAACTCTTGTCCAATTTCATGTGAATGAAAACGTGAACTTCAAAAGATAAAAACGTGAGCTTAATGCATTTATGACTTTATGTATGAGAACGAACTGAGCCTTTGAATTTAAAGCCTTAATTGGCGTGATTGAAGCGTTTTCTAAGGATGTTAAATGTTTAAATGCATCTCACTTTACTCAACTTTATGCATAAGATGATTTTAAAGAGAAAGCTTAGGCAAATTTTAATAGATGGCACGGCGTGGTTTACTCATTTCTGAGGGGGAGTACATCAAACACAATCAAAGTTCAAGATAAAACTTTCTGAGAATTTTAGATTTGGCATAATATAAAATATAATATTGGTAGATTGCCAGGATGGTTTTAACAATGCATGTAGCAAAAAAATGTAAAGAACAAAGAATCTATTAAATTAACAGATTTATTTTCATTTCTATCTTGTAGCTGAAAAGTAAGTTAGATAGAGCAACAAACTGTACCAGCGGATCGGCTACTCCCATCTTGGGAAGTTGGGTACACAATCTCGATTTAGGCAATTTTTCAATCTACAATAATAAAAGCAGGTGAAAATACATTCCAAGAGTATGCAAATAAATAACTCATATATATTTAATGGCCGTCAACAATACAATGTCAAAAATAAATCTTTGATTGATGTTGACAACGAATGATTTCAGCAATTACTTTTAAGCTAGCAGAAACTAGAGCATAATCTAGCACGAGTTTAGGTATTTTGACAAGTTGTCAAAATTTTCATTTTTAACTTGTTAAAATCTCATCAACTTCGAAAGAAAAATAGGTCAGGTTATTTTTTAAAATGATGTCCATAAAAATCACAAATTGCTAGAAGCGAATTTATGTTAGTTTAGAAGACTACTTTCCAACGTCCTTGACTTTGATTATGCGTGATTCAATGAATTCTAGTACACGTTTTTTACTGCTCAATAAAAAATAGCATCTAGCCCACGCAGAGTTTATGTAAATTTTCATCGACCACACTCCTTGCCCACTACAAATTTACAAACCTGATCATCATGATTATTCGTCACGTCATTTTTTAAAAAATCTTTACCTCATAGATGCATGCGCTAAGATTTCACTGGGAACACTGAACGCTCCTTGATTCTTATAGCCATACCTGAATTCGATTGCTCAACATTCAACATATTGAGATTTCCCTTGCCCTTACAACTTGAAAACTTGAAATGGCACATGATATGCGATTGATACGCAAGATATTCAAAATAAATGCATACAGAACATATCTTTATAGTATTTCAACTTCTGGTGACTAAAAATTGAGGGAGACGTGTACCTTTACGCATGATCATTAAGGACCAATGTTGTGTGACAAGTTAAACTTGTCCTGCATTTGGTAATTGGCAGTTGCAAATTGTTCGTTAAGTGATTAAATCAAACTGTGAACATTTTGCATTAGGTAACACGCATAAACAATCATGCATTTCAAGTCTACCACAGATTTACGTTTCAATTCACCCATACGGTTAAAATTCTATAAAAAGATTAGTAAATTCATGAAATGACGCACGATGACACTATATAGCTACAGACTTTTGAAATATTTTCACTACAACTAAAAAATAATTACAATATTGTTTGTTCATTGGATTACTTAATTACACCTTGTCGCATATCATGAACCCGATGAACCGCGAAAATTACAGTAGGTCTTACACGTGTGCTCCTGTAGTTGCCGTTGTAAAAGGCTACAGAAAAATTGGCAAATACTGGTTTCGAGGAGCGCTCTGGTAAATCTACAGTCTACGTAATTTAGGTACTAGGTACCTACTTTAATTCATCAAAATAGTGACAGCATTCATGGCGTCGCATTATTTTTGTGTTGTATTGATTCTTATGCAATAAGTATTTATATGCACACGTCTGCCGGAAAATGGCAGCCGGCCATTATTATTTTAAATGATAACCGCTTCTTTAAGATACAAAAACATTTTATTTCACATCTTTTATTGCCTGCTTCTTGTTTATACATGAATTTAGTTGCGACAATGACAATAAAAATACATTTTTTTCCTTCCACCACACCACAACCTTCAATAATGACACTTATTGAGAAATAGTTTTTAATTTTGTCAACGGAAAATAAATCTGTGAATAAGAAACACATTCAAAAGCATTTACCCACAATTCATGAGTCCTCACTCCGCACATTGAAATAACAAGTCATCGCTGTTGCTTGCGTACACGATCTTTACGATATATGAATGGCTGCAAGTAAGGATATGCTATGCCTAAGCTCTCATCCCTGCATTCATATCATCTAGAAATATCGGCAAGTTTCGGGTAAGCTCTGGTAATATCAATCTCTATTCTCTACAAACAAACTAAAAACCCTTTCTGCTCCTTTGTAAAAGAATTTTCGCGTAGTATCTGAATCTTTCTTTGTGACTGTGTAAGTGTTTAAGCATAATCCAATTTTAAAATCTAATCGGTTGTTAGACTATTTTTGCAGACGGATCAAATAATATATTCAAAGTGTTGTCTGATTCTCGATCTTGAGACATAATTCTATTGCTCTCATGATGTCTTCGTATTACACAATTCGAAATCGACCTTGGCTTGAGCGTATGCATTTAAGATTAATACGACCTTGAATTTCAAGTGTTGGTAAATAAACCGGATACATGATGGATGGATAATAAAAAATTGCGTATATTTATATAAACTTTTTGATTTTTAACTTTTTCATGGACAATTTTGTGTATGGTTCAAGGCTGGTGAGCAGTACAGTAGACATGCAGTATAAATATGTAATTTGTAATTGAATGCTCATTTAGTATGTGTTATTAATTCTAAGTAGGTGTAAAGCAAAGTTACCCGTTCCGAAACTAGTATTGGTTAGATTTACTCACATATATTTTTTAGGGTGCATGTGTTATTATTCCATCTAAAAGTAAAGAAACTTGCGTTAGGTAAATTCTGAGTATTGGAATGGAACATGATATGCACTGCTATCCGGTTACTTATCACAACAGCTAGAATTATCATGTTTGGTCCGATTTTTGTTAGCCATCTGCACTCGCTAATTGCCTGTTGCGCTTTTAATTAATGGCGGATACAAACAACATCCGGTTCCGCCATGATGCGTTGTAAGATTATTGCCCCCGTTTATCACAAAAAACATCTTTAAGCCTCCTTAAAAAATATTTATTGATATATGTATTTGATTTTTTGAGACAAGTAATAATGTAGGCGTAAATTTTAGCTCTTCTATAAAACTACTTTCGAATTCCTTCTATCTTTTGATAATTTTGAGATAAATCTTCTAATAAACCTAAAAATAAAAATATGTTTATAAATAATTTACGACCTTCATTTAATGACGAATACACATTGTAGTAAATGCATACACATATTACTTTAATTTGATTAGTTAATATCCTCAAAATTTATACCTGCACCCACAACTAACGCTGCCACCATCAAAACGTTGGATGGAAAAAATTGAACAGACAAAAATCAATTAGAATTACTGACATTTAGATAGTATTTTTTGCATATAAACAATTACTCGATTTATTTATTTGAACTTTGAAAACTATGTAAGTTTAAGTACATGTTAACGATTATAACCCTGCGATTACTGAAACTTGTGAGTCCAAAACCCGTCAACTCTCCTCTATGATTTTTAGGCATGACAATATGTATAAATCTTCATCCTTCATACTACCTAATTTTCATTCGCATGCATAAAACTCGGGCTTGATTTTGGTACCTAAAAATGTCTGCATGTGTGACGTGACGAGCATGTTACAAAAAAGAATGGTAAGCAAATGCTTTTATTATCACTTGATTCATCATGATGACCTGGATGGTGAAAAGGGCTGTGCAAACTGATGATGATTGATGATTGCTTAAAAACGTCTGTCGTTTAGTATGTAGGTGAAAACGGTATTGTATGATTGTGGATTTCACTGGGTCATTTTTTATCCTTTTTTTAGCCGTACTTTGCCAAGTCAATCTTAACCGACGCATATTCCGCCATTAGGCCATTATATCATTATGTATTTATGTTGCTACTTTTATGTGAATGACATGCATTTCCACGAAAATGAAATATATTTTGCGGACGTCTTTTTTGGTTTAGTTTTGATCTAAAGGACAGATAAAGCCACCCATCTACCCATTCATAAGAGGAAGAAAGCGTAGGATAGCAGGTTTCTTTTTTTTTCGTTTCACACGCCATGACTGCCTTGATTACCAAGTTTTGCGACCATTTTTTTGCTGCTTTTTTACTAAAGAAGTTACAATTTCATTTGTTCTAGTGATGATGTGCGGTCATTATTTACATGTTTTTGCCGGTCCTCGTGACTCCAACTCCAATCCAATCCGACTTACAATAAATTCAAGTATTCTCACTTCTTCAGTAAGCAGTAAGCACAAAACCTGAAATAAAAGAACATTTTGGTACCGCAGGCTTTGCGCAGTCTTGTTGTTCGTTCAGTTAGTCTCAGTCAGCCACTACATAATATTTCCCGGTTTCATTTTTATGCTGATCAAAATATATTTGTTTCGTTGGAAAAATAAGTTTGCATAAATTGCTGGCGCTATATGGTTCCTCGTTCCTCATCATAGGATAAATTTTAGCATGTGAGCAATGTGAAGTAATTTGCATCTCTAAGGAACTTTACTATAGTACACCTTCCCTTTTCTTCTACTGTACCTTTTTATGATGATGATAAGTAAGCTCCAAGCAAGTCTCAAGCCTGTTTCATACGAAAACATTTAATGCATGCATTATTCAAAAACGTACATAAATAATTCACACAAAACTCTTTCTCCTTCTCCACACTGCACTGTTTCAGTTTCAGTTAAAAGATAAAGGTAAAAAAATGAACAACAGATCTGCAATGAGACGAATACGAACACAAAGAAAGAGCGAAACGCATAGAGCCAGAGCCATAACAAATGCCATGCTAACTGCTACATACATAACTTAACTTACAGCTGTGGAAATAGTTCAGTTCAGGCAGTTCTTCGCACTCGCTCGTTCATATACATTTGGGCTTTGTATGCACAAGGTACTTACATGATGTTGTTACTGCACAAATGAAAATTTGTGAAGTTTGTGGATTATATTAAGGCATAAGCATGTAGGCCAACTGTAACAGTATCAAACTTTCTGTGACCGCAGAAAGACTGAACTGCAAATGACTCTTGTAAAGAAAAATTGATCTTATTCTATAAAAAATACATATTTCATTTTCATTGCAAAAAAAAGTTGATGTGAACAAAAGTTGTGAACATAAAAAGTGTACCGCACTAAAAAATTGATAATTTATCCGTCATTTAAAAATAACGTTTTTTGACAACTCCAGTATTCATATATTCATGTTGAAAGTTAATGACGGGTGAGTGCGAAAAGTGGAAAACATTAGCAAAAGGTATATAAGTGGTTGGTTGATACATTATTTGGGAGGATTTCGTGGAAACATTTAGTAAGGTAAGATTAGATGAATCAATATAAACAAACACTTCTTAACTACTGATCAGTGCATGAGGTCAACTAGTGAGCAATTTGCAATCCCGTCCTTTTGGCATGTGTTTTATCATCTTTGTTTGATTATTGACCAAACTCAAGAATGGTGCTGCAAAAAATTGGGAACTGGAATTCTTGTTGTGGTTGCCTACTTTTTTCCAGTACATACTTGCCGTTGGACATTCCTGTTTTTTGTATTTATAAAATGAAAAACAATTTGTTCTTATATTTATAAGCAATTGATTTTCTGGAAGATTTTTTATCAATACATCTTATAGTATTAAGATCTGATTCTCTGTGTGTGTGTGTGTGTGTGTGTGTATGTGTCCGGTTTTCGCAGGGGGCGCTGCAGTATATGAGAGGCGTTA
>JAHZMX010006436.1:0-10633 GCA_027743895.1 Seira musarum | reverse complement strand
GACTCTCATATTGTTTGATTCTCCGCACCACAAAATTGACTCGGGTCGGGTCATTGTTACTGTATTAGATTGCATGATTGAATACATAATAAACGTGAGATGATCATTAATAATTCCGATTCAAGGGATAGTGATATTGTTGGCAATCGGGTTGAGGGACCTGTGGGTTTGAGTTCTTTCAAATTTTACGAAATAGAGGTCGCGAAGCGGGCTCTTTAAAAACTAGTAATAAATACTCCGATGAGAGTTCAGTTTATTATACTACAAAACGTGCCAGAGGGGGTGCACCTTGAATGAACACTTTCAATGATCGATCTTGGTGTGGTAACTGCGATCAGTGCAATAGGGCTTGGTAGAGTGCTGGAGAGGACGGATACTCTATGGGAAAGGGAATCAGCAAACAGTTTTATTTGACCGCTGAAGTTGACTTTTGCGCTGACGAAATTCAAGCCTGATTATTGGCTTAAACTCACCAAAGCTCACTCCCTTAAAATCGATGAAAGTGAATCAAAACTTGGCTGCGGTGCGGTTCACCTTCGGAAAAGTCAAAGACTTTTCTCGACATCAAAAGAAAGTCTCAACTCCGTAGTTTTGTCTTTTCTCACTTGGCTGAGCTAGAATGTGTACCTAGATGCATCTGGAGCTTTCTCTTTTGATAGACCGTAAATCTTCGAAAGAAATCATGACTGAAAGACGAATTTTCCAAGTTTTTACATAGTCATAAAAAATCGGAATGCTGAGCATATTCCTGAGAATTAAAACAAAAAGGTTTAATTTAATTGTTTCACTTTTCACATTTTTTTTTTGCAAATGGGGGCATGATGCCCCGGGCATCCGATTAATTCCCTCTGAAATACTCTTTTCTAGAAAGGGAAGTTTGCCTTTCAGTTCTCAGATGCTGCTTTTCTGATGTAATTTTTACATGCGACAGACATGCCACGAGTGAAAATTGAAGATGTACATGATCACATGCACGAAGCACAATAAAATATCCCACTTCTACTTGCTTTTTTGGTTTAGTGTTACTTGTTATGTCGCTTACTGAACATTTACGTCAGCTGATGCTGATCACAATCCAACTTTTACCTTTGCACAAAAGCGTTAATTCAGCAGCATCATAATTCTTTATCTTGATCAGATTTTCAAGAAAAATTCTCGTTCAAAACTAAAATTCAAAAAATACAATTTTATTGAACAAGTAAAAGTTACCGAAGAATGGATTGGCGAGATTTTGTTAGAGGCTTCTTTGGAGGTCAACGAAGATCAGAACCGGATGTCTGGCCCCCTGCTCCACCCATCAAGGACTTTGAGAATAGGCGAGACGAGAGTAAGGAATCAACTTCTGAACCCAATAGTCATGGTAATGACTACAGAAACAGTCAATGGGAACGGGGCGAAGAACCTGAATCTTTAGGAGGTGACGTCTATGATTTTCCTGGTGACGAGTTTGGGGGAAACAGGTAAAATCCGTGAGAGTTACTTTATTACTAACAAAGATAAAGAACTATAATTATAATGCATAATTACCAGTGACTGGAATACTGGAAAACCAAACTTTGTTTGTCTTGGTAGGTTTGTGTTCGGAAATATGTTCTCAATGATGGGCGAAGTGCTAAGGGAAATGGATCGAGCTGTGCGCGAGATGGATGGAATGTTCGAAAGTAAATATGTAACATTAAACCGGGTTTCTGCTTTTGTAATTTATGTTTCAAGCCTAACGTTCGTGCCTTGAAAATTTTGTGTAGACTTTAGGATTCATGATCATTCTCGAATGCTGCCTCCAAATGTTCTCCCAGATGCGCAACCCAATGATCGAAAGATGTTGCATCCCCCACAAGATTCTTCTTCAGATTCAGATAATCTACGTGACTTGGTCTTAAAGGAACCTGGCACAAGCTCAAGACGTACGACGCACTACCTTGATAAGCCAAACAACGCAGAAGACAAAGTGGACCGGGATCTTGATGATCTTTATAACAAATCAATGTTGGATTTATCTGAAATACCTGTTCCAACTGAAATCGATAAAAACAAAGGAGATGATAGTACCTGTTTTAATGAATCGAGAATCCTGCCGTTTGGATTTGGATTTCATGGTGGTCATAACAATGAAGGCGGCAGAGGTGGTGGTGACGGAAACTTTTTCAGGAGCTCTTATCAAAAGACTTATCAGACGTACACGTTTAAAAATGGGGTATGTAAAAACTAATTCTTCAGCCATTAATTTTTTCAAAAATAAAAATAAAAATAAAAATGCTTTGGAGACACTTTGGAGTTGAGACTTTGTGATTGTGATATGAAATAATCATAATTGCAGAAATGGGAAGGTGAACTTGTCAAGGAAGATGCTAATGGGAAATCAGTCACTCGCTATTTCCACGATGAGAATGGACAGAAGCAAGAAGTGACCGAATACTACCCTAAAGAATCAAACGCGACTGAAAGTATTGCACCCAGTGGCCAAATTCTGGATGAGTTTCAAAACAGGGACACTATGGAATGGTTCCAAGGCTCCCACGATTTCCAGGGTCCGAGTCTTTTTAATATTATTGAGCGTTTCTTCAGACCGAGGATGTAAGCTTGAAATAGTATTGTTTACCTACGTCTGGTATGAAACTGAAAATAGCAAACCGTTCGTTAAGTTCTTCTTTATTCTGAGTCATTTTAATTTACTATTTAAGTGTGGATTATATTAAAGCTAAATGAAATTAAAATGGAGAAATCGAAATCTATGACGTAGTGTTAATAACAATGTTTATCATTATTTTTGGAAACGCTTGTACAATAGATATGGAGCAAAACAAATAATAAAATTCTGGTGCCAACAAGTCTTCATCAACTGTCAATTAGTTGGTTTCGATATCAATAAATAATTCGATTCTTCTATTTGTTGATTTCTACTAACATAAGTATATTGAAAAATTAGATTACATGCATTTATTTGTAACCTCAAAAATTGTGGGATCTGGTAATGCATGAATCGACGATGAACGGATGAAAACCCGCTGCGAAGGGACTAATTTACTCTTTCTAACACATATTTTTTAAACCAAAGATTTACGTAAATGAAACGAATAATTAGAAATACAAAAATATTTTATTGCATTTTAAATCCAAGTAAAAATAAATTTGCTATACTATTAATGCAAAACTGTATGATTGTAAGAGGAGTAAAGCATTCAAAGAAGTTATTGGATGCAAATCCAATTTTTAGAGTGGGCATAGATCTGTAATACCTTCTCATCAATTTATTTTGTTGAATGAAACTATTACTGGCCGAGTGGCTAGTCATTTTTATGCCTTTCATTCTTTTGGATAAGATGAGCACGGACTGAGAATATATTCTAGAAGGAAAGTAGAAGCAGAGCGGTATTGAGAAACTGGCTGAAGTTGCCAGTAAAATTGCAGGAGACATTTCAATTAAATCAAATCGATTGGATGCTACTCCAACCAAAGTAAGATAAGTGCAAACGGTGAAGCTGCTCATCCATGCAGAAATATATTCGGGCATGAACTGTTTCTGATGAATATTATTGTAGACAACACAAATTATTTGAATTTCTCGGTAACATTGGACGTTTTTCGAGCATGCATTTGACCCAGCCAAATTTCTGCAGATACTTAATACGACAAACTTAAATATTTACCTTTGGAAAATTTGGATGGACATGAGTATCCCGTATGTTGCAGCAAGAACATTTACGATTGTGTTTAACGATGCAAACGTTAAAGTCGACATCCACACGATGTAATTCCATACATATACAACAATTACTTCAGTTATCATCATTAATATTCCTGGCATACCAGAAAGCGTGATCAATTTGCTTAAAAATGTGGCCAGATTCCACGGAACATTTGGTTGAACTAGTGAAGAAATTGGTAGAAGGAATACTCCAACAAACAAAAACGACATGCCAATCAAGAGACATGCTGTTGCGACTATGTTCACTGGCACCAATGACTTCATCTTTGATTTGGAATGTCGCTTTCCAAACAATTCTATTTCCCTAACAAGGAAGCAAAAGTCCGCGCTGTACTTCAAATGAACACCTAAGGTAACAACAAGGCCGCCCGAAACGTATGATCCTACAATGAGCAATGAAAGTGTGCAAAGGTCATGTTTTGGCTCAAATACCAATCTGCTTATGAGAATTGTTGGAATGAGAAGGAAGAAGACCAAATGAAATTTCCAATCGCGTTCGAATTTCGCATTGGGTTCAAATCCTAGTTTATCCGGGGTGACTTGATAGGGTGTAGCGAGGTGAAGTGTACTCCATTTGTCAAATGAATTTAAAACACAATCAATTGATTTGATGATATTCGTATTAATCGTACTTGTCATGATGTTCTCAAATGATTTTTAGTGATTTTCAGATCTAAATCAGCAATGCAGAAGTTTTTAAGTGTTCTTAAGTCTGTTCATAATCAATCGTCTTCCTGTTCTCCGTTACGAAATCCCACATTTTGGTGATTCTAAAGAACTTTGTAGACAAAGCCAAAAACTAAAACATGTTATCCCGTTATCCGTGACAGTAGAGCGCACATTTATTAATATTTAATCGGTTTAAACAGGCAATTGACAAAATTTACCCTGTTGTCTTTCAATTTTTTACCTGAAAAGGCGTATATAAAATGGGAGGTACCAGGAACGATCCATAAATATCAATTAAACTAAAATCAAGAAGTTAACGTTGCACATGACATTTTGAGTTTAAATTGCATTCAATTTATGGTTAGAGCCTTTTTCTTCGTTAGTACATAGGTACATACTTTGTTAGACGACCAGACTTAATACGATATTAAAATAATTGTACCCATCATAGGTATGTACATTTTATTATGGTGTGCAACGGTGTGTGTGTACCTACGTTACATATCACCATAGTAATAAAATAAACCAACTCTTTTAAATTAGATTGTGGGTTGTCGAGGTCAAAAATAAATAATATTTTCATTGGAGCTGGTCTGGGACGACAAAAATATGAAATAAAATGAGCTGTTTTCACCATGAAAAAAGGGCAAGTTTACTTTTCCTCCCGATTTCGTATTTTATTTTAAACTAAGTGTGTATATGTTCTTCAAAATGCTAAATATTAAGGATGAATTTTTGTAAATCGTGATGTTTACCTATTGCCCCTCCCAGGGGCTTGACGTGCAATTGTGAGGCCTGGATACAACTTTCAATGTGGGGCCCCCTAATATCTAAAAGTCAAATTTGGCTTTGCAGATAGGCAAAATTTTTGTGTATTAAAGCAGTGCCAGACCGTAGCGTTTGAGCTTTGAGGGCCCCTCCTTCTCAATATTTTTAAACGCTCTAAATGAAATAAAGGTTTTGTAACGGAAATATGTCGTGTCGGAACAAGATTTAACGCCTTCAAGAATGGAAAACAAATGATTGGGCGAGCGAAGCGAGCTCGAAAATTTTTTCAAGTAAAAAACCTATAATTTTTAACCCTATGGGACCCATTTTTACAGTTTCTTGCATACCATTAAATCCTTATGACATTCTATTGATGATTGAAAAAGGGCCATCAATTCTTCCGGGCCCTAAAAATACTTCTAGTTTTTTCATCTGCGGTTGGGGCCTATAATTTAGAGTACTTAAATTAAACTCCCTGCCTTTCACCTCTGTTTTGCGGACTCTAATTATGGAAAATTTAAATGTAAAAAAACAGGCAGCATAACTGCCTTAAATGCGATAAGTGAGCTTGGCGAGCGAAGCGAGCCCGAAATTTTTTATGGAATTTGTTGATATTTTGTAAAAAAAGAGCCTCCTTGGGATGGGAACGAAAACCTGCGATTTCGAGGGGCCCCGTGGAGGCCCCCTACGGCTCGAGGCCTGGATACTTGTATCCAGTTGTATCCATTGACGCCAAGCCCCTGGCCCCTCCTCCCGTCATTTCAAACATAAAAACATGCCAAATGAAGTTTAATTAATTCTGTACAAATGGCGACTAAATTCTAATGATAATAATAATAGGTATTTATTGTCAAAATATGATGATAATTTTTAATAGTCTGCCTGTATGATAACAAGGTAAAACCGAAGTACAGCTTCTAACAATCATTTTCTACGTTTTACAGTGTTCTGATGCAGTGCTAAAAGAAACTCTTTCGAACCTGTGAAATAAAACTTAATGCAGCTGCAGCCACGTAGCTGAATAAGGGTTACATACGAGATAATTTAATAATTTTATTTTTTTGACTTACTGGACCATTAGTCTTAGTCTATGGATTGTCACATATTATTTTTAATATGATTGACCAGTCTGCAAATAAAGTAATATTACTTTATTGTGGTCAGACTTCTGTTTCAATGCCTAAGTTCCATACGCTTTCAAAAAAAAAACAGTTCTTTGCAGTTGAAACGACGAATTTTTCTTCATATGAAAACCCTTACAACAAACATGCATGCATGACAACATTTAGAAGAGACCTTTTAAATAAGCTTTTACAAGCTATATGTTGCATTGAAAATTTTTTAAAGACATTCTGCCGTTTACAGTTGAAAGGAGGATGGACGCTTGGTAGTCATGGCCAGGCCAAAATTCACGTTGGTAACATTTTCCTGCCATTAGGGAAAAAGATGCCCCCACTAAATGTTAAATAATTCAAAAGAGCATCCGAGACCACTCCTGATTTTGGTCTTAAAAAATTCGCAATGGACTAATCTGTCTTCATGCCAAATTTCGTGAGTGGTCTCGAATGCTCTTTTGAGATATTTGCGTTTGGCCTGGCTATGACTACTCAGCGTCTATGGTCCTTTCCGAATTTCAAAGTTTTACTCATCTTTTTATGCACTTTCGATTGAGCTATTAAAAACCATTTGTTGTCATTTGAAATAATTTTCAAACTTTGACCCTGCCGTTAATACTTGACCAAAAATTCTGAGAAGAAATAGGTGTCGTCTTCAGTACGCAAGGAACCTGTATTCAGATTTGAAGTCAATCGGTGACCTCTTTCGAAAGTTATCGCGTGCACGGACAGACGGTCACATCATTCTCAATACTGGCTTCGCAAGCTCAGCTACGTAATAATTACTGAATACCTTACTTTGCCGTTAACAAAAGCTTGAGCAATAATGTCATGATATGATGATTCACATCTCCGAACTCCCAATGTCATGTAAAATACGTTCATACGACAAATAACGTTTAAGTTAACTTCCTTACTCTTTTCCTTTACCAAAACGTCAGCTACGTTCGTATAACGTTTAAGTACGAAGTAAAGCAAGCAACAATGTCAAGCTATTAGAATTAATCACAAGAACAATTCAGTTTTGTAATTGCTCCCGATCAGAAAACACTAAATAAAACTGACCAAGTGACACGGCCTAAATCCGTGATCATCATTCCCAAGTCTAAGTTTCCATTGCATTTCTCCTCAACAGTTTCCATTCTCATTCGGAAACTTTAGCTCTACCATCTCCGCAAAGCTACCCACTCCTCGAAGAAAGTAAGGCTGAAGCCTATTTCTTCACAATAATATTGCAGACATGTTTCTTTGCGAGTCTTCGTGTAATGGAAATGAAATTAAGTTGCGCTATTTAGTTGATTGTAGAATACATTCACAATTTTTTAAAGTTTGTGGATGTCAGTAATTTATTAGTCAGCAAGACATGTACTTTTATGTATTTGTATACAATCAATTTTGATACGAATTTTTTTTCACCAAGTTCGATTTTTTCCCGAGCACTTTATTCTGTAAGAGTTGTTTGGGGCGGCGGAGACACATTTCCTTTCCCTCCCAGGCACACCCAGAGACAGGAAAAGGAGTTCTCGATGCATGACATGATGTTGTGTAGAAAAGAAGAGAATGCAAGAAATTGTATGACACATCATTATGTGACATGACTCCTCCACGCACCCAATCTTTTTACCTTAATTCAACCCACAGCCGAAACGGACTGCGGACGAGACGGACGTTTTGCTAGTTTCTAGCTGATCGTGCTTTTACGCGAAGCTTTTACGAGAATGAAATTGAGTTATGTTTTAGCACGTCTTAATTGATTGTGGAATACTTCAACAGAATTACATAAATAGTTTAGGTCAGTAATTTATTAGTCAGCTAGATAGGTATTTTTATAGTATTTCTCTGGTCAATTAATTTTAAGTTGAACTTCTTTCACCAAATTCAATTCTATTTTCCTGAGCACTTGATTCGGTAAGACTTGTTTGCAGCGGCGGCGGCACATTTCCTTTTCCACCCAGGCACACCCACAGAGTCAGAAAATGTCTACGAAATTCTTGACGAAAGGCTTTCCCAAAGGATAAGTACACCACAAAGTTGACAGAGGCACTCAAAGTAACTGACAGTACTTGTAGAAACATGAGTTCTCGATGTATGATATTAAGATGTTGTGATGAAAAGAAGAGAATGCAGGCAACTGTGTGACACATCAACAGAATTAAAACCGCAATTGAAAACATTTTGGCTGCTCTGATGTCCGTCTTTTGCTTTCTAGTTAGCCTTTGTCTTCCTTTATTCCACCTGTGGATCTGGGAAAGGAATTACAAAAAATATAGAGTCCTTTTGTTGGAATTGAAATTTTGGGTTCAATATTACAAGTCCTTGGCTTACCGAAAGGTACAAAAGTCCATTGAAAATTAATAACAATGGGAAAGGGGCAACGTAGTTCAGAACCAATGGGACGTATTTCACTTTTGGATAAATGACCATCCCAAATCTTGTGCCGTTGATGATGTAAGGAAGACTTGCCAAAGTTGAATTTGAAGACATTTCAATATAAGGATTTTTTATTACATTATAGCTGAAAATTGATGGTGTATCCAGGACGACAATAAAAATCATAACCAGAACGAGATAAATTTTTGATTTGGCAGGTGTGAGCCAAGATTTTGACTGAATTGGAAAAGCAACTACTAAATATCTTTCGATAGTCACCAAAAATGTTATGTAAATTGCCCCAGTCCTTCCTGCGATTAAATGACATAAATCGAGTAATTTAGGCATTTGATTCGGAATAATATATTTTATTATGTATGTACAGATTGATTTACCAAACGAATATAAATGAAATAGAAACCGGAACGTCTCGAGTGCAGCTTCTGTGCGACTGACATTCTCTGTAATGAAGATATTGAACTAATATTATTCAGGCTCGTAATTTGACATAAAAGCATCCAAATTCATATGAGCTACCTAAAATGATCAAGGCGGCAGTTGTAAATCCGATAGAAAAAATGCATGCAAACAACTCAAACACTGCCAAAATTATTAACAATCTTCTGAGAGATTCGGATGAACCTCTTAAAGATGTTCTTAAAACTACCGTGTTAAAAATGTTCGTGACGAATCCAAACAATCCTACGATATAAATTAGGATACTAATTCCAATGCAGATTGCGTGCCCGTAAAGCTGTGCCTTTTCACCACTTCCAACCAAAAATTTGCCTTGTTTATAGCACTTTAAAGTCTGATTTGGATTATTTGTAAGAAATTCGCCGTTTCCAGAATCGATGAAAAAACAAGTCCATGGATGTATTAGGGCAACCATACTGACATCGAGGTTGTGGCTGTTATAGAAGTTATGCTTTTAAGTTAAGTTAATAATTAATAAAATATGATATTTACAGTAGCTTCATTCGAAAATGAAAACCAAAAATATTTACCAACCCTATTCTAGTCCCAGGTTGGGAGCCGTTAGAATAAAAAATGAGTATCCAAATCTAAAGTGGTAAATTATTGCGACGGGTAATTTTGTTAAAATTGATTTTTTCACGGAATGACAGAATGAATGCATTGCCTTCATTCCGTGAACAATTATTCTAATCTACTGACAAAATATTAACCTAATTAGGCTTAGCAATCACTCAAACCAATTTAAAACCTTCTAGGATGAAGTGTAGCAAATTGGAATTTAAAAAAGTATGCTTCCAAAAGGGAAAGCAATTGGAGACGACAAAGTTAACATAACAATCCACTACATTAGCTATATTCTCTCGTATTGTCTTCTAATCATCATACCTTATTTTGATGTTGCATGGTATTTCACCTGTCTGTCTCACATTCACATTTCTTCAGCTTTGTTTTGGATGCATGACAAATGACAAAGCAGTTCTTTTCCCAAATAGGCATGCAAACTTCTCATGAAAACTTAATTAGTTTTAAACCGAATGGCATTGATAGTGTTGATAAGTTTAATGAAAGTATCCGTTAGTTTGAAAGCATGTAATGTACATACTTAACTTTGGATTTTTTAAGAGAGAGTAAAATATGACATCAATGCAACGAGCAAGAACTGGACTTCATTTTGTGCAATTTTGCAAATAATACTTAATAGTTAGTTTTGTAAGCAATGTGACAAAAGGGCTTGAGCGTGTTCTGTTCTACCACGTCTTGCCCAAGACGTTTAAAATGCCAGTTTTGCGGTATTTAATTTTCTCAGAATTTCTAATAGTTATAATAGCTATCGACTGTAACTCTTGAAGCTAATAAAATAATTTTAAAAAAAAGTTAATCGGAGCCAATCGAGCCACAGCTCATACGCTTATTCCTCAATTATTATTACAATGATAACAATTGTCACTTAACTATGAACCATTGGGTGCAATGTTCGTACCAGGAGGGGAGTTCAGGGGAAACAACACTAATGGCGAAGCAACTTGAT
>JAHZMX010006435.1:0-11539 GCA_027743895.1 Seira musarum | reverse complement strand
CGATCAAATATGGTACCGAAAGTGCTCGGCACGTTTGGTACCAAAGAAGAATTTTGGGCTCTGAATTAACCAGAACTCTTTCGGTGCATGGTCATTTGGGGATAGACATTCTACCCAGCTCGGAACGGTAATTAATTTAAAAACTGTCCTATGAAATTCATTTTTCATATGAAGATGCACATGCACGGAGAACTTCTGTCAGAACTAAATTGCAATTGTAATGCAGAAGATAATTTTTCGTAATACTAAAAACGGCCTGAGATTCTGTACTAGAATTCATTGTCCTTCGCCTCATTTTTTTCTTTTTCTCCTACATATTCTGGTATGGTGCATTTGGATTCAATTTGTTTTTTTTATCGATCTTTTTTCAGGAATAATCGATTTTATCCAAAAGGAAGAAGGGTGTAGCCTGGGCTTATTATCCTACGGAATATCGATACTTACCGGCGTCATGCCCATAGCATTAGTACTTGCTTGTCTACATCTAGCAATTTGGTTTGACATATACCTCGACCCAATTTATCTAACCACCACGTCAATATACAAAACCAGCGAAAATCTCTTCAAATCACCAATTTACTGGATTTTTGGTAATATTTTCGTCTACATCAGTGCCCTCGATGGATTTGCAAGAATTACAGGTTTGGAAGTAGTGATTTGCCTAAAAATATTGTGTTCCATGAATATCCTGCTTCAAAAAATCAATCAGATTTCCAAACTGGATCTCCCCCAAGGAATTTTGATGTATCGACGAGTATCCATTTTGTTTGCGGCTTGTCGGGACTTTCAAGCTGAAATTAATCTTATTGCTATTTCCTGTTTATATTCTCTAACTTTATTTACAACATCCATAGTTTTTAGTGGGGGATATCATGTACTCCCGTTACCAATTTTTGGCTTCCTTGTTGTCCTCATGGTCACTGCAATCTCAACAATGGCAATTGGATTGTCAGTGTATACGTCGTATTATGCTATTACGGAGGATTTATTAAGGAAATGGAGGTTATGGATACCGAAGGAACGAACACTATTATTTAAATCGACAAGTAGGGAAATGAACGCGCTTCAGCCACTCTGTTTCCTTTTCGGGTCATTTCGAAAAATGGATTGTGACACGAAAAGGGTCTGCTGGGAATCTCTTTTATGTCGAACGTTGGATGCTTGTTTGCTATTGAGTAAGAAAATTAAATTGTACCGCTAAATTAACTTGTTAAAATTATGAGGAACCATTTCCCTCAATATTTTTTGCAAACGTTTAAATTAGGCAAATATCAATTCAATTTCTAAAACGTCAAAGAAAAATAAAATGAAATGACCTTTTGGAAAAAGTGTTCTCAAGAAAATATGATATTTATTAATTTTCATTGGAATTGTGTTGTACCAATTATAAATGTAAGCGAAATCAGTTAGGTGAACAGTTAGAAAGTTACGTATTCATGTACAACGATTTATCCATGGCCAGTTCCTTATCTACCACCACCGCCAGTACCACCAGTACCGGTTCCTCCAGTACCACCACCAGTGCCAGCGCCACCACCAGTACCGGTACCAGCACCACCACCAGTTCCAGCGCCACCACCGGTACCAGCACCACCACCTGTTCCAGCACCACCACCCGTACCGGCTCCACCACCAGTACCGGCTGGAGGAGGTCGAGTAGGAATATTTATTGGGATCCAGGGCAGCATACCAGGGAAAAGCCAACCTAGAATTTCCAAAAGTTCCCAAATAAGACGTGTAAAATAGGCATAGGCGTAATCTGTTTTATTTCAACTTACGGTTCTTTCGTGCTTCAGGAGCTGCATCGCCATGTCCTGGTTGAAGGGCAACCACGGCTACCACAGCGAGAACTAAAATTCCGAAAATTTTTGCCATTTTTAGAAATTATTTGGAGGTTGAGGTGATTCTTACTCTGGGCTGATTTGGTAAAGAAATTAAATTAGGTATCGGGTATTTATACTAGAAAAAACCTCGATTCAGGGAAAGCTGACATCCGGGTATGATTCAACTTGATTCGATTATTGACATAATGATGAAATCCTTTATGACTGGGATTGATCCGTCTCATCATTTACTCAAGTGTTATTCATTTGATTTTTATGCAAATTCAAATACACGTGCCAAACAAATTCAATCTTTTTAATCGAATTATTCTACAAATTCTCAGACAGAGTCGTAGTCATAGATAAATTTGCCATTGACTTTGATTTTTATGAAAAGCAAATAAAAGTTTGCAGGTGTTGCGTGTACATTTGCTCGTTTTAATAGACTAAATTAATCAAAGCCAACAATTGGAGATGTGAAAACCTGTATGACATGATGACATGTGTAAACAACGTGCCTGTTATTGTTGTGATCGTTTTAGGCGAACATTAAGAGTGTGGAATACCGGTTCCATGTAGTTCTTAATTGAAGTAAAAAATCTTTGCTTAGAAGTCCCAAAACAATTCGATTTCTATTTTATCTTCCATTCGAACGAAGCACGTTATTTTTTTATTTTCAAGAATTAATTAAAAGAACAGCGTTATTCAAATTGATCGTAAATGTGGCCAAGTAGTCCATCGTCCATTGATTTGGTGTGAGTGGAAGATTATGTACTCTTCCCATATTTGTTTCTTGGAAGCATCCGCTGTGATTTGGATAATGGCTGAAGATACGGATCTGCTCTTTCTTGATCCGACAAATTCACTGCCGTAACTACTTAACAGTCGCAATAATTGGTAAGGCAATTAACAGAAGGGCCTCACTGCAGAAATCGCCGTTATGAAAGCAAAGTCACCATCTGTGGTAAGGTTGGCATTCTGGGACGTGTTTGTCCTTGCCAAATCGATAGCCAGTACTTATATAGTCATCTTATTCTATTATGTATAATTACTCAAGATGGAAAAGAGGAATTAATTGATGTCAAAGGGTCATTTAATTAATTGGTTTTGCTAACGAAATTCGACGATATTTTCCTGTTCATGTAAGTCATATATTTATTTTTTTATTTACCTATATCAAAATGCTGTTTGACGTTCATGATCAGGCTAATACTAATACCTTTATATAATCTTATTGACCGACCGGAGAAAAAAGGATTTTCCGGCTGATGTGAGACAAGAAGTGCAAAATAAGACGAAATAGACGATCGTAATATAAATATCGATTCAGTGGGTTCTCTGGACGAATAAGACAAAAAAAAAAAAAGGTTTTCAAAATAAAGGAAAAATCATCTTTTTAAAACTCATTTGTGTTTTTAAAGCCAATTAGGGATTGATTATTTGGCCTCCCTGATTCGACACTTTTTTTGTAAATTGACGTAAGCAAGTATGTATACATGTATGCCCATGCTAACACTGTTAACCTACGATTGGCCAAATTATAATGGCTTATTTACTAAAAACGTCAACTAATTGATTTTAGCGTCGCCTCGTCGATTTAATATAGTTCACTACACGTGTACTACTCATTTCTTGCTTACTGATGGTAAGTCGTAATTAGTAGTACACAGATAGAAAACTTGCGTGCGGGCCTTGATTGTTTTCCTCTTGTTTATCACAAATTGTTTTTCCAGTCGATTTAGATATCACATTATTTTTCTTGTTTTTGTTCAGCGTGAAAATTTTAAAAATACTTTTGCGAGTAAAACCTTTACTTCGTAGTTTTTGTTCTCTCGACAATCGCTTCACAAAAAAAAAGCAAAATAAAATGTACAGAATTTTCAAATCCTCAAACCACTACTGCTTTTTCCTAGTTTTACTCTCAAAATTTGTTATTTTTTGCAATTGTCACGTTGAAAATTTCCAATTCCTTAAATCATCATGTTTTGTGACAATCGTCACATCAAACACCAAAACAGGAAGTGATGAGTCAGCATTACTTCAAAATGCCTATATTCGTGAAAACTCTAAACTTGAACTTGAATTGACGACGTTTTCATTGTTTCATATAAATTCCTTTGATTTTGGTTTCAAACAAAATGAAGTGGACAATTCTAGTATAACTTTGAAAACGAAGTACTTGCGATTTAGTCTGAAGTACAGGCATTCATGCAGATTATTTTTAATTTTTACATCAAACTATCGTGAAATAATTACAGCCATTGATCAGTCTGGACATGGGACCGACTTGGAAGCAATGTTCCTAATTTATTCTGAAAACTATCCAATCGAATTCAGCAAACAGCTTTATTTTCGGGACACAAATATAACCCCATTTCAAACAAATCTAATATTTTTCAGTGGAAACAATGAGTTCTTAAAAGTGCATTGTTATTTCTGTCCAATCCCAGAAAAATTTGTTGAAATATCGAAACAAACGTCGTTAAAGTACATTCTAAATTTCTCCAGAAACTTGAATGACAATGGTTACGGTTATACAATCCCGTCTTCATCGATAGCAACAGCACTTAATGCAGCACCACAAGAGGAATGTCTGCTTCTTGTGGATTCAAAATCATCACTGGAAGATCTCTACCGAGGACAATCGGAATGTTGGATAGAGCATTCCATATACTTCGCAGCAATGTCCAATTTAAACGTTACGTTTGCATTGAACGAAAAGTTAGTAAATACAAATCCACCAGAAATTACAAATTGGTTGCACAAACTGAGAATGGCAGAAGACGGCTACTCTTATGTCCCCAATGGAAATATCATCACACGCGATGGTCACGTTCCAGTTTACAGAATCCTTTACTCTGTAATCACATGCATGCCCATCAACTCGAATTTAGTGGTGAACATATTCCTTTTGGAAATGACCAGTTTTGGGATTGTGTGCTGCACAATCACCGTCATAATTTTTGTGGCACTTGTCTATAGGAATTTATGGAAGGCGCTTGATCTACTGTGGTTGATTGTTTCCTTACCACTAGTGCATCGTGAGAGATCGCATATGAGGATAATCCTTGGCGCGGTACTCCCAACATTCAGCCTCATTTCTTGGACGTGCATGTCATGGCTCTCCATGGATTCAATGAAACTGAATGACCTGCCTCCGCTGGAGACCAGGATTGGATACAGATTCTACTTGGACGCCGACAATCTTTTGAATGGTTTGCCCGTTGAGGTGGTCTGGAAACCTATTTTTGATAGCTTTTCTGACCACGAACCCGTCAAGAAACTCATCAACACTGGAAAGGGTGACATTAAAAAATTCTTTCTCGTGTCAAACACATCATCTCGGGATATTAGCTGGAAGAAGGGCTTTGTTGATGAGATTTCTGGGAAGAAATTAATTCTTTTTGGACATGCCATGCCAATATTTGATACTTTCCTGAAGAAAGGACCGGTTTATGTGAGGGATGAAATTGTTTGCCAGAGAGATGAAATGTTTCGTGATCCAGAATCGACTAAAATGAGTAGCCGAGTAAGAGTATGGTCGTATCTCGGGAGAAAGTCTTCTCGGATGTTTCAAACTTATTTGATGATGGGATACATTCAAAAAATTGAAAGTTTCCAGATGGTGTCTAATTTAGCAAGATTGCATGATTTGAAACTAATGCCAGCAAATAATGCTATGCCGAAACCAATTTCATTAAAATCAACTTTGGGCATTACTTCTGGGCTTGTTTTGGGCTTCAGTACATTTCTCTTGATTTTTAGAGCCGTAAAAGATGGATGGATCATTGGTATTGTCACAGAGTCTTGGAATTTCATTGTTGGTGCGATAAGGAAACGTAGGAATAAGAATATTGTACATAAAAATAGCATATTCTGGAGCAGAGACGATTTTAAAGTTCCCAACGGATCCACTTAAAATTCGAATTGTGCACTGAATTATATTTTTCAAATAAATAAATAAAATATATTTATAATGCTTTCATTTATTTCAAATATGGTAAAGATTTTTGCGCGTATGGACATTCGAATTTTCACCATATAAATACATAACCTTCCGGACTTCCGGACAATGCGTAATGGTTTCTTTAAATATTTTTTTTTGGATTTCCAACCCATTTGAAAATGATACTGTAGTGGCGCAGCTAACACATAAAAAATATTGGGAACTGTTAAACGGATTGCAATTGTTAAAAAAAATTGTTTCTGATTTTGGATTCAATGAGAAACAGATCAGGCAGGCTATGGCCATCAAAGGCTATGTAGAATTTGTGGAGTTGTCCTATCCGGTGTACATATATTTTTTCTTTAATCCACCTTACAATCTACTAATACTTTAAGTATGACACGATCAATTTCTTGTACATCGTCAATGTTCGCTTGAAATACATTATTTTGGTAGAGAAATAATCCAAAACTAGGCCAGCAAATGCTTTCATGTTCTTATTCTTATGATATCAATCAGGACACATGACATGAGGTGACAGCGACACGAGAGGCAAGTCTTCAAACCTTGTATACTGCCTTGAATTTAAAGTTAGTCGGAAAGTCATTGATTTGTTGTCATCATCATGTCAAATCGTGTTATTTTGCAATAAATTATTCTAATTTTAATATGTGACATACCAAAGTAAAACTTCCTTGAGAAAGAGACAATAAGTTTTTGCCGAATGAATGTTGTTTGTTTCCAGCAGCCGATCCCTTTTCATGTAAGTTATGCTTAATTCCTCTAGTTAAATCTTGACCGATATTGTTGACTTCCCAGTGTATCCATTTTGGGACTGAAGCAATCACACGTAATTACACATTCCGGTTGGCAGCCAAGCCTTGGGTTTTTAGAAGAAAAAAGATTAAGACGCTGATTTAATTGCGTCGTTATATTTTTTACTACAAAAATGTTCTCCGATTACTTACCTATTCTAAAGAGATTCTCCAAGTTTGGTGATATCTTTGGTGATTGCACGTTCACTTGGAATGGAAGTGAAGAAAGAATGGAAATAAAACGCAGCAAATCAAGGCGCAGTAACATCGGTGTCCAATGTCACATGATTTGCTTGTTCATACTCCTGTGGCAATTTATATACGACTGGAAATTCCGAACGGATGTTGGCACCCTGGCTCCATCAGAATCAGCAAAGTTCTTGTCACATTATTCCATTGCTGTTTATGTCTTGGGACAAATCGATATGAGGGAGTGTCTCAATCACGACTCTACTCTCGTCCTCTACATCAACGGTCTTCTCCAGTTTGATAAACTCTACTGGAAACGATATATTTCAATGGGATTCCTCCAGTACTTTTGGATTCAGCCCATATTATCAAAACTGAACATTCTCTTCTCGATGGGCACCTACATTTGCGCATTAACATTCCCCATCTATTTCGTCTACATAATTCACTACACAAAACCATGTGGACCAAGCATGATTGGATATTGGTTACTAAGGGAATGTAATCCTGAAATGCCAGAAATATTTGTGACATGCAGGATTCTCAAATTTTTGTTGAGGGCCTTTCTCCTCATTGGAAATCACTTTCTTTGGATTTACAGTTTCAAGCTTATTCCCTTCTCTATTGCAATGCTTGACTGCATTTTTGTTATTGCAATCCGGGAAAATATTTCTCAATTTTGGGTCCACTACAGAGATCGTCTTTTACCTCACGACAAACTCGTCCTGATGTACAGACATGTCCAGATTTTAGTGCTTTTGGGAAATCGAATCAGCCAAAATATACTTCGTCTTGGCTTGGTTGTAATTTCCATTATGACTCAATGCCTCTTCACAATTAACCTTCTGCTCACGTTTAGGAATAAAAGCATCAACATCCTCATTTTTATTTTATCCCTTCACGGAGTCACTGAGTGTATGTTCCTACTCGTCGTCTGTCTTGGTGGAATGGCAGCGGTTTATGTGGATTCTAACAAAGTTTTATGGGAAATGAAGAAGAAATTGGTATTAGTAGAGGCAAGATCTGGTCGAAGAATTAGAAGGAAATTTGTCGAGTCTTTGGATGCTTTCAAAATTTGTTTCGGACATCTGAATTTTGTGGATGCCAGAACTCCATTAAATTGTATTGACTTTGCGAATGCAATTACTGTTAATCTATTATTATTAATACGAAGTAATTCAGGAATGTAATTTATTTATTAAATAACTGGAAATGTATCAAATGGCTTGATTCCAAATTTTGATTACAATTCATCACGATTTTATTTTCTAATTCATGATATTATTTCATTTTCAATGATTTTACAATGAAATTGTGTCAACTTAATGAATCTAATTAAATAATAATATTAAATCTATTTAAATGGATAAGAACATTTCAAATCTATCTAGTTTCCAAGGTGAATAGTGTACAATAAAATACTCTTTGAAATTTTGCAAAATAGAAATCAACTTCGAATCATAATCATAGCCAAGCGAGATATGAATTTTAAAAAATATCATTACAAGTAATTTTTTTTTACCTACACAAATATAATTGCATAAGTACATTGAGTTGAGATGGTAAATCTGCTGATGGTAAATATCCTCCATTCGATGTATTAAGGAATTGACAATTAAATTTGCACATGATTAAATTTGATGGTAGAAACATTTAATAAATTATATGACAATTAAAGTCAATAGAATTGATTTCACACTTATTGACTAGTTAGTGGATAGATAGTCGTTCTATAAAAATGACTTATTTTGTCTCTTTACCTGTTTCGGGGTGTCGTCATCTTGCACACGCTTCCCATCAAACAGGAATCTGAGTGAGTCGAGTGGGGCACCCTGCGAATAAAAAAATATCCTGTGTTAAAGTATTACTTTATGTACTTGACATTGTTTATGCATTTGAAAAAGTAAAAGGTTCTGAAAATCTTACCATTCTCGTACTGTAACTCCTTTTAAGTTTCTCCATTCTTGTGCTCCACTTCACGCGATAGTAAATCGAATTGCTGTCCTGGCCGACGACCTTCAGTTTGACCATGTCGGGGTTTTCGTTTCCAGGAGTTGGGTTCTATGAAGTCGGTTAATTATTTAAAATAAAAAAAAAGTAAATACTTGACTATAATTTGTTCACCAGTCAGGTGCACTTAAATTCCTATTGATACACCAATCAACGGAATAATATTTTTAAATATTGTATTTTCTCTTTACCTGAGTATCACTCATTTTCACTTTTGAAGGAACACGGGCCTCGAAAAATATTAACAGAATCTTGTAATTTTAACTGTGAGAGAAAATAAACAATTGCAAGTGAATTGGGGTCCTCCTTTTTCTGTGGGAACCAAGCTGCAGAAAAAATTTGGAAACTCTAATTTTATTCAGTGTAAATTTACGATCAGTTTGATTGGATCACTTTGGCTTTGCGAGTTCAGTTCTCTTCGGCGGACAAACAGCAAATGAATTGCGACAGAGTGAAAGCACTGCAATTTATAAACTTTTTGAATAGCATTTATACATATGCAAATGACGGTTGATTTATCTCCGATAGCATTACAACATAGCCCTTAAGATGCAAAGAGGTCCTGGAAATGCAGGGCCTAAATGTTTAAGAACAAAACCCAGTCTCATGGATTTTTTCCTTAACGTCGTTGCATCTATCCTATAATGCTATGCCTCTGTCGACATTCCGAATACATTTCTATCCTGCAATGTTTAAAATTGTGCACTTCTTTACATGTACAAATTCTCTTAAGGAATCAGGCCCCCTAGAAGAAAGCATTATACGTGGAATTACATTAACAGGGAATTAGGGCAACGAAAAATGTGTTTTATTTTTACACGGAAATAAGGAGAAAATACATGAAAAAACGTGAATAATTTTCCTGTTTCCAATGAAACTGCATTTTACCCTCCAAAGCCATTCTTCGAAAAGATGACCGCTTTTAGCGGACCAATGTTAATTACCCATCCCCGCATCCAAGTAGAGTCGAAATATTTACCATTGAATCCGCGTGGCATGAGACGCCACGGGCCTGCGGGTTACATTTACAGAATAACCGTAGAGTGGAGCTATTTACATACACACGAAGATATCCTCAAAGTATTTCTTGAAAATTTTATTCGGTTCAAAGTTCATAATCACATCAGAATTAAAACCAGAACAGCATTACTTATACGTTTTGTACGACACCATTGGATAACTTTCGGAATAAATATGTTCAGAGACACATAAAAAGTTGTAAGCATATAAATAGAAATGCAAAGAATCATTATAGGAACCAATTTTGCAAGATCTATATCATCATTTTGGTGAACAAACTTGTTTGGAGATTCATCAAAAAGAGGATACTCATACACAATTCTCTCAGCCCAATTCGCCCTTTTCAGAAAATAGTTTGGCAATCCACTTTCTTGCATCCTCAATATAGTTTTCCCCAACCAATGTCTATTGACAGAGAAAATCATATAAAATGCAGATCTTTCGCCAACTACTTCGTTTACTTCCAAACATTTAATTACTCGTTCAGAGTAGATCAAAACATATTCTTCTACAGCAAGTTTTGTTAACTTTACATCCATTACTTGCCAAGCGAATGCAAACTTGCCAGGTTTTGCTATGTTTTCTCCTATTTCCCGAATTGTGTTTTGTTTGAGTACAAGATGGAAACTTATATTGAAAAGCTCAGACATATGGCGAAACTTAAAGGAAGGATACAAATTTTCTGGGATCCTGCTGTTTAGAATCTTGTAATCGTTATCAACAATCAATTCCCTCAAGGTTTGGAAAGCAGTTGGTGGCGTTGGAACAGCTAAAAAACTGACGGTGTTATTACAATATAAATTTACAGAAAAGGCGGAGATGATAGAGACGCATATAAAAATGAATTTTTGACGAAAAGATATTTTGTTGTCAATAAATTGACCAACAATTATTTCAAATTCCATTACAATCACCTTCCAAGTATGACTTCCACTTATCTTAGCAATTATTATTGTTAATACCATGTACCATAGTAAATGAGCAATCCAAATGATTTCAGAGAATGGAACAAGCCAAATCAGTGCAGAGCTAATTTCATCCCCGTTGTATCTGTACGTCGACTTCACTTCATTACAGTAGACGAACACGTTCGATGCGTATACGTCAAAATAAATTGATTGCCATATTTCGAATATGCCATGCTCGTGAGGAAACACGTAAGGACCTATGAGATACTGTCTATCGAAATGTCTTTCAAAAACGCGATTGGTTTCAGAGTTTAAAGTGTGTCTTTCCATACTCATATTATGAATCTGAGCCAGGTACGCTGAGACCAGCAAATGGTCGTCACAAAGATGGATTTTACTTGATATTTCACGAATCCAGCCAATACACCGAAAATCACGTCCATCGAAAGTTGTAAATGGTGTTTCAATCATTGCCTCGATATCTGCACCACCTCCATCCCAAAACATTTGTTTATGGAAATGGATAGGAGTTTTCAAAAGATTGTAGTTTGCTTGCACACCGTTATCATAATCACTTCGAATTAATGATAGAACCAATTTCTCATTGTTGTTATATTGGAATGTCACTTTTGTTGTATGTCGAATTCTCTTGTAGAACCTGCTATCAACTTCCTTTGGTGTTATGTGGTTTGAGGGAAGAGAAATTGTTACTAAATTTCTTGGACTTAGTAATGCGTAGCAGAACTCAAATACAGTCGAGTCTGTCTGTAATGGCCTGCTCCTTAGTGGCGCATATCTATAGTGGTCATATTTCTTCCCGCCCGGATT
>JAHZMX010006434.1:0-11133 GCA_027743895.1 Seira musarum | reverse complement strand
CCTGTGAAAACAGAATTTAAAAAAATTGCGGCGGAAAAGACCAAGTTGCATTGTAAGCCCCACTTCAGTCCAACTGTCTCCGTGAACCTAGCTGGGTCTCAGCTACAGTTAACATATCATCCGCAAAGGCTGCACTATTAGCCTTCGGCTCTTCGGTCTTTTTCCTGTTGATCCTAACCCCGGCATCAATCGGCAACTTTGACAGAAGTTGGTTGATGTCCAAGTTGAACAGGATAGAACTTAGCAGGCAGCCTTGAGGGCAGCCGCGACGAATTGTTGCAATGCCGGTATCGTCCCCCAAAGAAACACACGTTGACGAATTGTTGTGGAGGTACCTGACATAGTCTATGCAGTCTAGTCTAGTCCAAAGCAGCCAGAATTGCTGCAGGGCTAACCGCAACAAACGCATTCTTGATGTCCAACGACGTCACAACAACGAATCGGTGAGTGCGCTTGGCTTCCCTTAGGATCGCCTCCATGATGACCAGATTGTCGGCGCATCCATCGACATCAAGAAATCCACGCTGCCTAGAGTCTTTATAGCAGGCTCCCAACATACGTTTAGCAACAATTTATGGAAGAGTCGTAATACCACTGATATTGGTCTAAAGTAACTACACTCGCCAGGCAATTCTACTTTCGGAATAAGCACTGTTCGTGGAAACAACAAGGTCTTAGGCACTTTCCGCATAAGGATAAAACAATTGAAGAGTCGGGCAAAAACGTCTATGGTGTACCTCATTTGATCGTCGGAGGTATGGTGGCTTTCCAGAGTCCTAACAAAGATAGGATCCAGGACCTGCAGGTCCCACCCGTCGTGGACTATATCCTTCACTTAGCAACAGGATATTGTCACGAAGGTACTCGACAATCCCTTTGCTTCCATCCTCTGTTGCCCCCGAGTCTTCTGGCTCCAAAGATGGCGGCGGAGATCTTCGTCGCAGGTGCAATGCAACCTGGTTTCTTTTTGCAAAAACGCGCACTTGCAGAAACGTGAGACTTTCTACCTCCTGGTGTTGGCAGAATTTTTGCACAGTATCTGCATGTTCGCTCTCTCACACTATCTTCGCCTTACTCGTGATTGCCGTGCACAGGATTCGCCGGTTTCGACCGACGGGAATTTTAGCTGGGTGGAAGAAGAAATTCCATCACAGCCTTGTTAATAGGTCTGCTCGTAGTAACTGTGCACAAAGGTACCTTGGGTAACTACCCCAAGGCCCCGGTATTGCCCCTAAAGTTGGAGGGGACCTTTCGATGGGGCTTCCCTCTAGTGCCGGAAGCGGCCCAGGTGTTCGCCCGCGAGAGAGAATCTCACCCACACCCCGTCTTAGAATCGACCTTAGATGGACAAGCAGGTCGCTTTTTAAAGGCAGCTATCCTCCAATGACCGCCAGTCGTCATTTGAGGGAGCAGAAACCTTGCAAGGAAAATCTTCATTACCAAACTCTGGTGGGACAATTTTTCTTGGCCGGTGTAGACGACCGGACATAGAAAAGGCTGTTAGTATATGTCACTTAAGAATCAAAGCACTTTATACAATTCGTGATGGTTTTACGGCCGATCAATTAGAAATACTAGGAAACTCATTTGTAATGAGTATTTTACAATATGTGCTAGGGGTCCTCTTTTTGCTCTTGGTTCATTCTGAACGATGAGTTGAAATACCTGTTATAGTTAGAGTAATGAATTGAAACACTGTTTAAAGCGTTACTTCCATGTAATTGTAGTAAAGTTAAAATTATTCTCATTGAATCATTCTCGTATTAAATGTTATTTGCTAGTAACTAACGTTTTAAATACGAAAGCGTGCACCCAAGAATTTACCACTGTGAGAGCCAACGAGAACATTTTGGTTTGTTGTCAATGGAGACAACCATATAATTATTATTAGTAAAACGGATTTAAACTTGAATTTATTCTTACTTTTAGGGTGATTCAGGTAAGTGCAGTTTATTTACTAAATTTTATACTAAATGAAATTTTGCGGTATGAGTTAGGAGATAACTGTCTTATCTCCAGCAAAGTACCCTGAAATCACGTAGGGCTGGTTTAGACATTACAACCTGATTTCGGAAATTTTATTGCCTGCCATTAGCAACGTTCGAAAATTCTGTTCATGAGTTTAAAGCTTGTACTTCTAAACCTGTACTATAATAGGAAAAAATATTATTTGAATGAGCTTCAAAAATGCCATCGCATACTTAAATCGCAAATCATAAAAATGTGGGAGAATTTCACCGGCAAGATATTAAATCCCACGAAACAAACTTTCCATACATGATCAGCAATTTGATTGACTGAGAGTTTAGCAAACGCAGTAATCCACTATCTTTTATAGCTGAAAAAGGTCAGGCCTAAATGGTGACATCGCGTGAACGAAATCGTGTCATCCAATTTTACTCATCACCGCCTGAAAGACAGTGGAACAGTGAGGCCAACGCGCATTTGCAAAATTCTAGTCTACGCCTTATTTTGCCTGCAGACCTATATTGAGGTCTAACCTTGGGACAGTGATTTCTCTAGACTGTTTGAACCAAATTAAGTGTGATAGTTCATTTGAAACCCATTACAACTCTCTAAAACAAGTTCTGATGTTTTGACAAAATTCAACTTAGCCAACTAGGTATTAGCGGATTTCAAAAATTCCACGTTCCACAGCAATTAAAAAGTAAGCACTAGTTGTAATTTTTGAGTTTCAGTACCAGTCAAACCTATCCAATGATGATTGCAAGTGCTAAACCAACAAAATATTACCATTTCCAAGAATTTGTAACGTGTTGAAAAAAATGACGAAGATGGGTAAAATTTGAAGTTTGCCAACGTCGTATTGGCCAAATTGAGCTTTGCCAAAATCATCAATACACCTCTATAGAGTTCTGCGGGTTTTCTAATGAGCCTTTAGATTTCAAAATTGGTTCATGCTATTCGGGAAAATCACTGTCCCAAGACTGGTCCTAAACACATGTCTGCAGACTAAGGGTTTAATTAAAGCTCTGCAAATGCGCTTTCGCATCAACGTTTCACTGCACTGTCTATTAAGTGGTTATGAGTAGAATTCGATGACAAAAAACTTCTGTGAAGTGTTTTTTTCATGTATTCTTAATGTTTATGCTCAAGTGGTATATAGAAATTATCTTTTAATTTTTAGGAGAGAATTTTCTATAATACCTTTAAACAGATAGAAAAAAGTCTGGGCCGTCTCATGAACTACAACCTGATGTTGAGGAGTACATGTAAAACCACAAACTTTCACAACCTGTACTTACTAATTTGGTACATTCTTCTTACTTTTGACTAAAAACTCGCTTGGATAGATAGCTAAAGGCTTGTAAATTACCACGATTGCTAAAATATATAGACAAATCATAAAGCTGATCATAAATACAGCGTTTGGTTGGTGCTGCGGCTCATAGATGAGTACACACAAGCCAGATGTGAAGCTAGCATGGCGGGTTTGGGTGGTGTGTTGGGAATTTTGGCGTGAATGTGGGAGTAGTCAATGTGGGGCACAAGTGGTGGAAACTTACTGTGTAAGTGTGTGTGCTTGTGAGTGATACAAGCTGGTCAAAAGTGTGTCATGAGTCCATCTTCGAACAACTGATGAGTATAGAATGTGTGGATTGTCAGACTTACTTCGAAATGGAATAAAAGCAGCAAAACATGATGCGTTTTCTATGTCAAATCGTTCTTTTTTCCTAACACAACTATTTAGGCTTTTTTAACGTTGTTCTGTTTTGCGTTAAAGATTACTGCTTTTGAGCGTATTTAAAGTTGATGAAACTTTTGGGTTCCGGCGTGCATCATGCTGTGCTTTGCGTCAAACCGCGATATACTTTACACAATTCGAATATTGAATCTACTGAACGCAAGGGAATGTTATCTTTGGGTACTTTTAATTCTAACAACATCTTGTTACGGGACATCCCGTAAACTGTAGACAAGGCAGTCAGTAATCCGCATAATTGGTTAGAATTAGGTTAGTCAGGGAATGTTGCTTTACTTGGGTCTGGACAACATTCGCTCAAGCAAAATAAGAGCAAGCATTTTCAATAGAAAAATGTAGATGGTAAATGCTTGTTATGAACTCCGTTCAAAAAGTGAATGAAAAAGATGAGACAATTAGATTAGTTGGATACTATATTTAAATTAATCACATTGAGTCCTATGCCTAGCAAACAATAGATGCCCGGTCATTAGCTCCTTCAATATTCTTCAATATTTTATTTTAATTGAGCTAAAGAGGCAAAAAGTTAACGCAGGCAGGGATATGGGATGCAGTCCATATATAAGGGCTGGAGAGCCGAGTTTGGCTCATATTCTTTTTGTCTTTTCATTTGTCAACATGTAAGTCTTATTATATCTGTCCATCGTTAATTGTTTACGATGGAGAAACATTCTACCGGAGGTTCTGCGGAACTTCTGGGAAAGATAGTCCGGGGCTTGGTGGTAAGTTTCCTTATCTCTAAAGTTTCCGATGGGACATTATGTAGGGGTAATTTGAGATCTGTTCTAAGTAGTAGGTATTTATATTGTGTGATTCTTAGCCCTCCCTTGGTTAATGTAAATCTTGGCCTGGACTGGACCCAAGCCTGGACACTCGCGTACGTGTAATAATACAGGACCCAAGATTTACATTAACGAAGGAACTAGTAAACTAGTAAAATTGTATAAGAATAGGTTAAGGGATAATGTGAACCTTCCCGTCAGGGGGAGTAAACTCATATAAAAACAGGGAGTTCATTTAGTCCCTTATATAATTGCCTAGAAATGTCTGTCCGGAAAAATACAGTGGCCATGCAGAACAGGAGGTTAATGCAGATCAAAAGTTAAGTGTTTGGAATCAGTTTACGATTGCCTCTAATTATTGAAAGATGTTTATGCAGTCTCAAAATGCGCTACAACCAAATCATCATGCAATAGTACGTTTTGCAGGAGGTTTTTACAGTTTGAAACTATTTTGCAATTGCAGAGAACGCGAAGGACGATTTTGATGGTAGTTTAAGCAGATTGAAATTGTGTTTTGGTCGACCAAGTATGCAGTGACGCATACGAAGTCTTTAATTTAAAAAAAACATGTGCAATAATGGCCTTAAATTCGTGAACATAGATTTTGTGATATGTACCTACTTTCTCAATTTTGTGCATACCAAATTTTAGGCCCATTTGGGCATTACTTACGTAACTTTTGGGTTCGAAACCAGGGTTGCGAAGCAACCGGGGCCGCACTATATTGTATAAGTCTTAAGTGAGAATTGAGCTACCATGTAGGTGGTAACCTCAGTCAACACATATCAACATTTTAATCATCGACATTAGGTTAAGCATGAGTAAAACAAGATGCGTAATAAATCAAACATTCATTGAATTCCGGTTAAGTATTTTTTTATGAGTATGACTACCGGGACTACTAATATGAACATAGGTTAAGAGTACAATACGAGATATGATAGGTATATGAGTTTTCCTTAAAATAAAACCCACTCCATTATATTTACCCAAGAATTTCATGCAGATTATACGACGATTCATTTATATATTTAGTCAGATCAATCCTTTGCGTGGAAATAGGTTAGCTAGTACTCGTCTATTGAACATAGGTCGCATTCAAATGAGAAGCAAACCCTTTTCTGCCACAATGTTTGTTCTTATAGGGATTAGTTTTACAGCTAATTTAACTGCTTATAAATTCTTAAAGGGTTTTTATTTCATTAGAATAATGCTAAACGCGAAACAATATTTTACTTTGAGAAATAATTGTGTTGTCACACGTGTAGGTATGAGTGGCCAGAAAACGTCTCCATCATTTGTAGAGCTGGGTGGTTTGCCAATATTTTACGGTAAAATTGAGGTGTGGGTTAGTAAGGTCTCGAAATTATTTTTGACAGGTGAGGTTGCGGGTGTTGTGCACATCTCTGGTACTGTCAAAATTTCATACCAGTAACTTTTACCCAGATGTTCATATGCTGCGATTAAACAATTCGTATTTGATGTAATTCAATGGATGGTTTTCTCAAATATGGCGTAAGAACTGGAAAATACAATCGTTAAATTCAAGTACAAAATCTTTGAACATTGTAAATTACTCGGGCAATATAAAGGTGCGGTCATAATATCTTACCAAAACATTAGTAGTGCAAAAACCACTGGAAGAAGTTAAGAATTTTTCTGTTGCTATGGGTTTGGTTTCATGATTGGGTTGTAAAGGTTGTAATCTCGTCTTTCCCGACCTAATTATTATGCATTTGGATAATCAAGTGAATGTTTTGTCTTTGGTGTATCTTGAATAATAATAGGTGGTGCACTTTTTTACCCGGATCTCATAAAAGGGAGACCAAAGTCAGACAAAAATTATCACTGGATTCAAGTTGGAATTGTCAGTTATGGTAAGTGGCTTCATCAGGTTTGCTTGACTGAACCTAGAACCTCATGAGTGGTTATCACAAAATATGGAAGCCACTAGCAAATATGTCTTGTTTTCCTAGCACAACCAACCGCGGAAATAGTCGATAATAAAACAAGAATGGCGGACAGCGCTGCAATTTACACAAACGTGCAGAGTAAGAATTTTTTAAGTTTATAGCTACATCCATATTGCATGCTCATGCTCGCAACACTGAATATTTGGAACGGTTGTATGCGCTTGACACGAAAAGGTTTTTGCTTTGTACACAAGGCAAAACTTGTCTTAGTTTCAGTTCAACAAAATCTGAATTAATTAGCAAAATTGCATTTTCTTTAAAAATACGACGGTAAATTTACGCGGATAATGTATTCAACATGATAAAATAGAAGTGATAGTAAGATGAAAATCTATTTGCTCAAGCTTATAGAACTCCGTACGATGTTCTCCGGCTCATGGTCCCACAATGTTAAAGTCATTGCTAAAGTAGCAGAAGATTTTACTTAAGCACACTAGTTTCCTTGACATAACATCATACGGAGTTCTATTAGCCTGAGTTTGTATACGTGTGATATGTGTGCATTATACATCGGTTTTCATGTTAACTTTTTGCCGTTTCAGATTTCCTGTCATTTATTTACTACCATGCCAACAAGTTCGGTGCAAGATGGTGCAAATTTGAAACATCATGAGATTGTTTAGCTAGCTTGAAAATCTGTACGCACATTAGTAGTAACACATTGGTTTTGAACGAATTGTTTTAAAATTTGTCAAACTTGTTCTACCTAATGCCATAGCGTAAGTAAACTTTTTAGTAAGTACTAATGATAACAATATGCTAATTAAACACAAAACGAAGAGATACGTAGAATTTTTATCGTTGTATAGTACGAATTTACCACTTAATTTACTTGAAGTTCTGTTTTCCTAATTTCGCTTAATTCATGAGACACAAGTTGCAAACTTGCAGAAATAAATATAAACTACTGTCGGATACTTGAATCCAATCTCAAGAAAAATTGATGTCACACCTTTCTTTAACGTTTCATAACGCACGCATTTTTATTCCACTAAAACACATTTCGTTCTCATTCCATTTACACTGTACTTGTAGTTTTTGATATTGTATGAAGCGTTTTGCCGTTTGCTGTCGACAAATTCGGCTTCTCATTTCTGGGGCCTAAAAATTAATTGTGTGATTTAATTGAGACACTATCTCATTTCTAGGGCATATTAAAATTTTTTGGGAGCTTTTAGTCAGACACTCTCATTTCTACGGCTTAATAAAAATAGGGAGGAGATTATGGGGCCAGCCAAATGGCGGATTTAGCCATTTAAATGATGGAGTATTTTTAGAAAAAGTAATTGGTGAAAGCGTCTTATCAAATGACTTAACTTGCTCTTCAATTATAGCTAATTTATTCATTTGGAGGGTCAAATTCGCTTTTCGAAATCAGAATATGAGCTCAATCATTCTTTTTACAAAAATGCATATTTTGGCATACATTACATTAAATTAATTTATTTTGACGATGCTTTTCCAAGGTTATTGGGCGACCTCAGGATTTTTTCTTATCCAACCCACTAACGGCAGCGGCTGGAGGAAACTAGTAAATTCTTATGATAGGCAATGCCAAGGACACGACAGCAAATACATTCTTTGAGGTAATCAGGGCATGAGCATGTGAATGGTTTTGTGATTGGTGATGGCGTTGCATCTGCTTTAACAAAACTTAAGCACCCAGGCACACGAAGAAGTCTTTTTGTAGATATAAAGATTCTTAACGCCGGATTGGATTTTGTCGTGTCTTCCACTTCGAAATTAACCACATACGGCTCATCCATTGATGAAGGAGGTTCACTTTTTGACTCACACCAAGATACAGCGTCTTCAATGACGAATTTTTGCATTAAAATGCAATAATCGATACCACTGTAAAAAGTTCGTCAATTTCTTCTTCGGTGGTTCCTGGATGGAGTTTGTCTTAAAGAGAGTGATGAAGTCATTCGGCTTTGTAATATTGGCGTGAATGTTTTTACAACAAACTCCTTCTGCTCAAGCGTGAGTCCACGGTTATCCTCGTTGTGATCATTTGCACAATAAAAGACAGTAGTGACTCTACTTGCATAGGGTTGTGCATTCAGAACTCTCCATTTTTCTTTGATGTCGTTATCTTAAAATTTTTCTATCTTATTCCAAATCTTTCTTCTTCTCGCAACTTTATTCCCGGGATGCGCCTGGAAAAGGAGACTTGCCCATTGCACCGAAGTGAACGAAAGCGTAAAGGGCAATGTTGAGCATCTGATGCAATTTTTAATCAAGCTGCTGTAAAAATCCTAGGCTTTTAGTTATTTTTAGTCCATCACCTTTTTTAATCTGGTACATTTTTTAAACTTTTGTATCGCATTATGAATGAATGATTCAGCCCTTAAAATACAATGTACTATGAAGGAAATAGCTCTAAAATTGACGAAATTGGTAGAAAGGATTTAGCTCTATGACTTAAGAGCTAGCTTAGAGCTATATCCGTCATTTGGCCGCCCAGGTAAACTTTTCTCATAAAAATATTTGGGTGTTTTAAATGAGACACTGTCTAATTTCTACATCGTACTAAAATTATTTAGGTGCATTTCATGAGACTCTGATTAATATCTAGTGCTTAATAAATTAAGTGTCCTAGGAATGAGACACTCATATTTCTCATTTTAAGGGCTTACTTGAATTGTTTGTGTGCTTTTAATGAATGAGCCACTATGTTATATCTAGGCTTATCGAAATGATTTGGGTGCTACTAATGAGAAACTGTTTCATTTCTAGGGCTTAATAAAATTATTTGGGTGCATATATATAATGAGGCACTGTCTCATTTCTAGGGCTTAATAAAATTATTTGGGTCCTATTAATGAACCACTATCGCATTTGTAGGGCCTAATATAATTCTTTTGGTGCTTCACATGAGACATTGTCTCATTTCTGGGCTTAATAAAATCAATTTGGGTCCTATTAATCAGACAGTGTCTCATTTCAAGGGCTTACTAAAATTATTTGCGTACTCTAAACGAGACACTGTCTAATCCCTAGGGCTTAATAAAATTATTTGGATCCTATTATAGAGACACTGTCTCATTTCTGGGCTAATTAAAATCATTTGGGTCTTATTAATAGGACAGTCTCTCACTTCTAGGGCTTACTAAAATTATTTGCGTACTCTCAACGAGACACTGTCTAATCCCTAGGGCTTAATAAAATTACTTGGATCCTATTATAGAGACACTGTCTCATTTCAAGGGATTACGAAAATAATTTGGGTCCCATTAATGAGACACTGTCTCATTGCTAGGGCTTACCAAAATTAGTTGGGTGCTTCTACTGAGACACTGTCTCATTTCTATGGAATAATAAAATTATTGGGGTCCTATTATTCAGACACTGTCTCATTCCGAGGGCTTAATAAAATTAGTTGGTTGTTTTCAATGAGTTACTGACTCATTTTTAGGCTTAAATAAAATTAGTTTGGTGCCTTTAATAAGACACTGTCTCATTAGTAGGGCTTACTAAAATTATTTGGGTGCAATAGATGAGACACTGTCGTATTTCTATGGCGCTTTAAACTTATTTGGGTGCATGTATTGAGACACTATTTCATTTTCAGGTCTTACTAAAATTGTATTTTAACTTCCTTCCATCTATTGGTCTCAGTGAGTACTTCGTAGTAGCTGCGACTGCAGATCACGGAAGAACTACGACTGTTCAAAGATGAAACAGTGAAAGAAAGCATGACTGTGCTGGTACATGACATCCCGCAAGTCAGTCGATCTGCTCCTCATTGCTTCACCGTAGTCACGGAAGAACGAACGTATCTCTCCTCTTGTCCGTTGTTTATATTAGATTAAATTATTAAAATTCAGTGAATCTTTATCAATTTAAGCCGTTATCATGCCTGCCCAAAAGGATAAACCCACTACGTAAGTAATGACAATTATTTTAAAAAATTACATTTTGACATTTAAGCAGTTTTTACTGTGTATGTGATCGAAATCCAAAATCCTCTGAGTAGTATGAATAACACAAAAAACAATTTACAGCCTCTCAGTAGACATCTTTTGGCTCTCAGTTAGCAAATATACTCCTCAGTGAGATTTATGAAAGCTTTACAAAATTACAGTAAACAGAAGACAGTAGAGAAGAATGCCGACCGAGAACCGGTTCCAGGCCCAAGCTCACAAATGAGTGATGAAGGATCCGATAACCACTTCCGTACCGAAATGGATCAAGTAAAATCTCAATTAGCTGAACAAGGAAAAGTGTTAGAAAAGCTTAAGAAAATTCCTGATTTACTTGAAATGCTCATGGCGAAGATGGACTCTGCTCAAAGCTCGGAATTTTGCGACGATGAGTCTGAAGGTCTGGAGGACGAAATGAACGAAGACGAATTTGATTCAATGTCGGATTTAATACAGAAAGGTTAATAGTTGCGCAGTAACTTTAATGATTACATATATTAATTTATTCATAAATATGCATGGCTAAGCGCTACTTCTATGATTAATTTAATTAAAGGTGACGTAACACCGCAAACCAATGACAACTTGGATTTGCTTACTACCTGACGAAGAAGACACTTCAGAAGATCCACCAATTAATTTTACTGTGCTTGAAAAAATTAAGAAGTTTGCATCGGATTAGACTTGCGCTCTGGTGTATCAACCGATTCACCAGTCGCGGTTCGGTT
>JAHZMX010006433.1:0-69799 GCA_027743895.1 Seira musarum | reverse complement strand
TAGGTATAAGTAGGTAGGCAATAGTGTGTAATATTATATGTATAAGTTTTAGTGTAAGGCATTCACTGCCATAGATTTTAAGTAGATTTTTCGAGAAGCCGACCGAACGGCGGCATTAGGTTAGGTAGTCAAGGAAAACGACAACAGGCGTAGACTTGTCGTCGTAGCTTTAGTAATAGTGTAGTAGTGAGTCAGACTCGGTCGAGTGAGGAAGAACGGCATGGTCAGCCGAGGGAAGAAAAAGCAATTGTAAATTAATTGTAGATTTAATGTGTTTAACATATTTTCCGGTCTGATTTGAAGACAATTTGTTTATTAATGGAAGAATTAGAGTTAAGTGTTAATAAACTAGTAAAATACACCCGTTTTATTGTTCTGTGCAATTGGATTGATTTGGCCAAACGCTGCATAATTACTCTCGAAGGAATTATATTTGATCCTGAGCTATCGAAGATTCATTTCCTGGTATCCAGTGGCACCGCGCCACATACTTTCCGACATATACGTTACTACCACATTGGGAAGGACGATGAACAAACAGAAAATGGTGAATGGTCATGCAGGCAAAGAATTTTGAAAAAGAAATAATCTCACAAAAACGAGAAAAAAATGAATGAAAATCAAGTAAGGAAAATAGGTTGTGTAATGAGAAAGGGAGATTCAAGTCATGCAATATTTTCCTCAGCTTACAAACGCACACTGCACACGTTTCTGTACAACCAGGTTAAAACGGGAACTTTCACAAATTATAATCGTGATCGTTATAGAGGCAGCAAGGATGTTCCATCTTTATTTATTTCTTGGCAAAATATAAAACTCAGAAATGAATAGAGTAATAAGTTTTTTATTGTAGTACTTTTGTGAAGGGAAACGAAAATAGCGTGCATTCAACTCGTTTGAGTCTACGACTTACCGTCATCTCAGCAACAATCATTATCATACTCATCGTTTGCATTTATTGACTGCGAGCTTTTCTAATAATAAATACAATTCTTTTGAAAGGTTCAATGCTAAATACATCCTCATCGAATTTAAGCATAAACATTCTTACAAAATTAGACATTCGTTCATCTTCCTGCTCTCAGCGTTTGTGCTTTGTTTACGAATTCCTTAAAATTGAATAGTAAAATTGGATACCTAGTTTCGGCTAACAGACTTTGATTTCGACCTTGTCAGTTCTCTTCGAGTAAACAATTATGCTCAAATCTTGATTTTTTGTCCAAATTCTAAAAAATCTCTTCAGACTCACGTCTTAGTCATGACACTAAACAATCCCGCCTTAATCCATAATAGAGTATGCATTAGTCATCAATTTCAAGAATTTGCTCTTGAAAAAACTCACCAAAAAACAGATTATCATAGAGCTTACTTCAAACTTGTTCTTCTGCAGTTATACGGAATAAATTTTTAGGGCTTGTGTACAAAAACTTCTTTTTCTACACATCTTTTAAGAGCAAAAATGAGTTTCCTCTTCTCCACTTCTTATTACTGATGTGAAATGCTACTATAGAAGAATCTTCTAAGAAGATTCAACAAAATACTTATTTCTGGAGCACCGTCACATCTGCAAAACCATGAGGCCTTGAAATGGTTAGAATAGAATCGGCATACACGATTCATTTTATGCGATTCAGCTGAACTTTACTATTTCAATAGACTGTTCCGCGAAAAGCTGTTTTTAAGGTGAATATGAGATGAACTGATCTGGTGCTATGAATAAGAATCATTGTATTCAATATGAACGCGGTAGACTTATTGTTAGCTCTGCATTTCGTGTATGATTCGCTCAATGATTAAGTACGTCTTGTGGGAACACGTTCAACGTTTAAATTGAAAGTAAGACGAAATATCATTCAAAAGTCATTGTTAGTATCTCAATGTACTACTTACATTTCTGACGTAAAAGAGATTTTTTTGAAAGTCAACTTACTCAGGGAGGCATGTTGATTATACGAAATAACCATGTATGATATGAGATGTTCACTTATCTTAAAGAAAGTAAAGAGGATGAAAGCCGGCTTTTTCTACTAATGTTTGAGATACCAGCAAAATGACATGTCACGCGTCGCACATATATAAACCCAGCGAAAAAATAACTGGTTTGAGAAATGAACGTAGTAAGGAAGGATCCTCCTAATTCTTCCTCGTTCCATCGTACCAATTTTCTTGGCAAAAAGAGAGATGACGATAAGACCTGACCGTTTTTTTTTCTAAAAAAATTTCCATTCCTTCTCTTGCCTTAGTCTGTGTTGGTTGGTAGTGAAGCGATGTTCTCTTTGAAAAATATATGACGTTCGTGGTTCGTGGCATAGGAGTCACCAAATTTTATTTTCACATTCTTTTTTTTAAAATGATTTCAGAAAAAAACGGCAAACTTAGGGGCCAAGAGAGAGAGAGCAAACAGGGAAAAATTTTAGATTGGTTGGTATGCGTGATTCTGCTTTCATGGAATCACCATCATCATCTTTTTCTCCATACCATCTTTCTCAATATCTCTCTAGAGCTCACTAAATATTCTCATAGGGCGAATAAAGGCACAACAATATCATGCGACACTAAAGCAGACGGGAGGTGTAGACGGTACAGTAAAATGGTACCTTTAGTCCCTGTTATATTCCTTTCTCTAAACCACATTCCCTTCCCCGTTCATTCTTCACGCTTATTTATTTAAAGTGGTATTATTTTTTGTTCTTCGCAAAGGTGCTCCCGCCTTCCCCTTTATTTTCATTTGGACGCAAACAACTGTGGTGGTGGTTGGTGCTGAGAAACGAAAACCAAGGTGAATGACACATGACATACGTAACAAAATGGGAATTAAGGTTAAACCGTTCAACTACTAGACCATATGCCACATTGCAATTTATAAAAATCAATTAAAGATTACGATGGGTGTTCTTGTCAAGAAACAAAGTAAAAAATAAAAACGAATGGACCTACTATACGACTTCATACTGAAAAATATTAGAGGTGGCAAGTAGCAAGGTTTAAATCAAAACCGATTCAAGAGACGACACACTCGTTTTTTAATGTCAATCGTTTTTGCTCTCTCATTTTGCCAAAAGCAAATACGGATCAGTAATAACGGATTTGAAGCTGTGTCATAAAACTTGGTAAAAAACTATTCAAAACCAGACTTTGTTCTTTCAGCATTCTATGCTCGTGCTTTCTCTTCTTGGCTTGGAGTTTTGCTTGATTTAGTACAGCAGCGAGCTTTCTTACTTAAACCTAAAACCATTCATTGCCAGAATGAAGATATGATTTCACATGGTTTTTGGATGGGAACACGTAATTTCCTTGGAGTTTAGACAACACTCGGCTACTTGATTTTTTTTGCTGATTTTGTAAAGGAATCTTAACGAAACTTTTACTCGTGAGTTTGACATGTCGTGCGTGTGTGTCAAATGTGTCATGCTGCCTCGTTGTCGTCTTCTCACTTTTCGCCACACACCACACAGTGGACTATTTGGTTGGTGCAGAATGGATATTGTTTCAATCAATGCATTCAATACATGTCTGTACATACATATATGGTTGCTCACTTCTCCTAAAAAAGGGTTTCATAAAACCACTCCTTGATCAGTTCTTGGAATCTCAGGAATAGGGAATCCAGAACAGAGAGTGAGAAAGAACAGAAAGAAAGTTGAGAAACCGCAGCTAATCATTGTCTACTTTTTTTGCAACCTCCGTGTTTTCTTTCTCTTTTGCGTGTTCCAGCTGCACGCTTCATATAAAGGTCTCTTTATCGTTGATTCAGTCAAGAGAAGGAAAAACACAAAAATTCTATTTTTTCTTGGAGTCTAGTGCTAAAAAGCTTTCTTTTCTGTCCCCAAGCCAGTCGTTGTGGCTGTGGCAGTAGTGGCTTGGCATTGCCTAGTTCTGAGGTGACTACGCTGACTAAGGAAAAAAATTCTATTGTGTTTCCCATGACATGATGATGACGCAGAAAAAGGTGCTTAAATGCGGTGACAGTCAGAGTCTTTCTTGTTACAAGGATCAAGTAGGATGCTTCCAAAGAACGCGATTATTTCTTGCTCCACATCCGCCTTTGTCACTGAACAATCTATCACTCAAGATTGAGAGAAAAACGTTAAATTCCTTCATAAATTTTTTACACATACAATACACGCTGCCATAATATATTGATACTGTTTGGCTTGCCTCTGAGGGTTGACACGCCAACGAGAGATTTTTAATGGGATGTTCGTATAACCTCCTTAAATTATTTTCCTTGGTCTTCCGGCACATTTTTTCTACTTAAATGCCTTCCATCAACCGAAAAGCAAAATGACTAACTGAAATGAAAACTCTTTTTGGGATGAGCTAAACAACCTTTATTGCTTACTTTTTGTGACTACTAGACAAGGTGTAAAACATTAATTGAGTGTGACAACGTCTTCAGCAAAAATTCCTTTCATAAACCCAACCTTCGAAAGAATCTCATCTCAAGTTCTTTTCTGCTATATTCTCTCCTGACGATGAGAATAAAAATGCATAGCATACATCAGCCATTCCATTATGACGTCGGAATTTCTCTCCACTCTCGACTGTCTCGACGCGAAATGGGAGGGCAGGGCACTAGAAAACTGAGAAAATATTTGAGGGTGTATTTCATGGCTCCACTGATTTTTTAGATTTCTTCTGACACTTTATATCTGCATTCATTTTTTCCGACATCGATTTAGTCGTCAGACTTAAAGGCGACTGCAAAAATCTGTTGGATTTCTCTGGCAGACAAATTTGGTAATCACAAAACAAACATGAAATGATATACCCGTGGTAAACTTGTACATTGCATTTTTCGAAGAACGACAAAAAATGAGTAAATAAGCATGAAATGAGAGAAACTACATCTTTATTGTTCATGTTATAATCATAATGATGATGTGATAAGGCAATTTATTCCTGTTTCCTTTCTTGTAAACTCCGTTTATCTTAAGAAAAAGAACCACACAATACGAAAAAAGGCTTTTAGTGCCAACCTACCACCTACTTAGATATGTAGGTTTTTAAAATTCGAGAGTACAACTTTTAATGACAAAGTAATATAATATTTAGTTACCTAAAAGATGGCTCTTTGCGTTATTCGTCCTCCTTGTTTACTTTCTCTGGTTCTGCACACCTTTTCACGCTGATAGTTTCCTGCCGTATTTGTCTTACGACTACTTTTTTTTTATCGAGGAAGTTTGTAAATCTGAACTTCTCTAAGCCCATGGCTTATGAAGATCATGTCTGTATTTTTAGAGCCAACAGTCTTCAAGTGGCAAACGAAACTGTACATGCATTCATTCGGGAAAATTTGTATGCATAAGTAAAAGGCTGACATGTTCATTGTATTTTCTTGATCTTTCACACGAGTGTGTTCATTAAAACTCTCAGCAAATCCATAATTTTACAAAGGAAAATACCGACAATGGTATAATTAAATGTATTTTTCTCTTTCAGGTATTCCTTCTTGAAATCCCTTTACTGTCTCCCGTGAGGGAACAAGAGCTGGATGAATTATGACTGTCGGGACAAAAGGTAAGGTATGCAATGAATCAGTCAAACTGTGTGGCTTTGAACATTTTCTGGTGTCGGTTCATTGTTCCAGCATTTTAAAAGCTAGCAAATCTTCCTCAGGAAACCTAGTTGTATGGAATGTGTCTTGTGCGACATGTTTTTAAAAAACAGGATTTCCCAGTTGCCAAAACCGATTTCCTCTAAAAGACTTCTTTCAAAAAAATGTACGAAACGATATAGCAGTTTCCTTCCTTTTTCTTTTTCAACCTATAGAAAAATTGCCGTCATCCGTCTCTTTCTTTTGCCATAGCGTTTGAGTTTTCCTTTTTATGCACTCTCAGAAAACAAAATCTAGACTTGAACTCGAAGTGTTACAACACCAGTTATTTTCCTATGTTTCCTTACGTCTAACTTATAGTTGGCTACGATACTTTACATTCACATCGGCAAGCACTTCTAAGTGTTTCAAAGTTTTCTCCATGAGGTAGCATGCCTTCGTTGTCCCCGAAACTAGAAAAAAACTGAAATCTGGAAAAAATTTAACCTTCCAAATTCTATGTGCTTAACTTTTTCTGAGGAGAAGGAAAACTACTTCTTTCATCCAACTAGCCTTAAAATGTACGTGACACAAAATTCTTGAATTCAACCAAACCCGGCTGCTTTAACAGTTTTTTTAAAACAAACTCATGATCCGTTTTTCCTTATTTTACGTTGGAACCCTGACCAAAAAAATCTTTCTTCCGTGTGTCATGCACACGTAAATAAATTACAACGTAGCAGGTAAACATAACAAACAAAATGAAAACAAAAGTGGCCTACATTACATAACCAAAACAAAGCCTGTAAGGTTAAGGGATGGAGATTATGCCTGAAAAAAGTTGGGACTTGTGACGCATAGGAAATGGTTGCAAAGCAAAAGCTGTTTCTTGTAACTTGTAAGTACATGCTAAAACAATAAACTTTTCCAAAGTTATGATCAATACATGCACAACATCCGTAAAGAGCTTCGTCTACATTACATCCTGCCGGAGGAAAGTCATTCCCTCTTTGAGTTTTGCATTCGGATTCGGAGAGATGTTCAGACACGACTTTATTGAGCTACTCGTTCGCTGTAAAATGAAACGGATTGGAACTAAACCAAAGAAAAAAAGAGAAGATCGTTAAAGGAAGTGAGATTGTGGTGGTGGTAGTTGTTCGACCTAAGTTGAAGAAAGAAGATGACGATCGTCGTCGTCGTCGTCATCCTCATTTTGCTATCATCAACTACTATTTCATGTTCATCATGAGGAAACTAAAAGACTAGAAACAAATGAGAGTATTAAGGCATGTTTCCCTTTCCTCCGATTTTTCTTCACATGTCATAACCATCAAAAGTAAAAGTCCGTAATCTTTTCATATGAAAATTGAAATAAGTTTTGGAGGAAGTACGAGCTTCTGATTCTGGAATGAAATCTCTTTTCTGAAAGCAATTGTCTTTGTTCCCCATTGAATTCAAATATTATTGGTTTTACTATGTATTACAAAATTACATCCTTGAGTGGAGAATATGAAGGAAGACAAAGAACTTTGTAGAGGAAAAAAATGGATTCTTCATGATTATTTGTTATTTCCGCGGAGAGCTCGCGTAGAGAGGTTCACCACTTTGCTCAACTACATTTATATAGTTACATTACATATATTTCTTCATGGGGAATTCCAGTTCAAGCTTGACTGGGTCAGTATATTTTTACGGACTGAAACTGGGTTGAACTGCCATAAAAACTCTGTGAACGAATAAAAATGTGTATTTTTCCATTTCCTCAAAAATCCATCTGTCTTCAGATGAGTCTTGAAACGTGGTTTTACACAAAACCTGCCAAAGCTAAAAATCTAGGAAAATGGACTCTTTCGTCTTGTTTTTTTGCGAACAAGTTTTATGTTCCAAAATAAAATGCCACAGGCACTATAATATCCTCATTCGTTTTGAAAATGTCCGCTAATGCATATTTTTTTCTTTCCTAAAATGAAAATGCACAACACGTTTCGGACGAGAAAAGAAGGGAATCTTTTAGAGCCCGAATCCAGAACAGGTTCCCTACACTTCTGCAGCCTCTCTACACCTTATTTCATCTTTGGGTTTATCTTTCCTGCACGAAACGCGAGACTTGGTTAGGAATAACGTCAAATAGTGTAACGAAAATGTTTTGTCTCTAGGCTTTCTTCTAGATTTTAAGTTTTGCCTTTTCTGTACACTTGTTGTTTACTTGAGGAAATGGTATTTACATTTGCTCTCTTCTTCTTCTTCAACAGTAAAGTGCTTTTCTTCCTAATGTACACACGGTGACGACGACAAAGAGCAACGAAAACCCACAATCTGCACGTGCTTAAATATACCCGATGAGGGAGGTAAAGGAGCTTTATCTAAAAATTTTGCATTAACATTAGACGTGATACGTTAGTTTTGGGAATGTTCATTACATTTTACAATTTACATGCCCGTGTGTGCTCCAACAACCGAATAACTCGTGGTTATACATACATGGTATTTAAGATGAATAATGGCGTATGACTGTAAAGCTATGATACCTAGATGACATGTCAAATGATACGACGATGAAGAATGCGAAGACTTAAAGCTTACTACAACGACGGAAGATTTCCTCTTATTAATACTTTTTCATATGAGAGTATAAAACTTCTTCACAATAGCCCTTCACCAACCCTTCACAGTACTGTTGTCAGCCATGCATATCTGACATTTAAATCATATTATACTCAGGGAAGATAAATATAAAAAAAAAACTTTTTTTCAAGAAGTAGACATATTGGCAAATTGAAGAACATTTTAGTCATGCCGTACTGATAGTTATTTACTCTTCATGAATTCACGGATGCCTATTGTTTTATAGCCGTCAATCCGTCTATCTCTGATTGTCAGAAGGGAAAAAACTTTTAATGGATGATACCGAATCATATGAAACTTTGTAACCAGAGCCTCATTTACTCTAGAAGCCAAATTGGTCAAACCCTCCGGGGAAAGGAAAAATTGAAACTTTTGATAGCCGATAGCTCATTAGTAGACATATTTTTGACATCAAACTCCCTCAGGGACTGAATGAATTGATTCATTAAAAAGGGGTATGGAGTCATCCCCCTTTGAAAGACTTAATGAGTAGTTATCGTAACACAGGGATTCCATTATCTTTCCATGAGCAATGATTTACTTCGTTATTGCTTAGCTGAACCCTTTCGGCTCGCACTATTTTAGTGTATCTGTCTGACAGATTTTACGGATTGTCTTCGAATTTGGAACATCGATAGGTTTGTTGGATCCTGTAAATAATGTTATTGAAACCAGTCAAATAGTTAAAGCAGGGGTGCAGGGTTCAAACTTTTAGCCACTTTAATCCACTTACAATATTTAAATTTAGTCTTTTTTGCAAATTCTACTTACTTTTCATCAGCTACGTATTTACAACTATTTTAAAAGCTTTACCGATGTAGAATATAAGTACTCGGATATAAAAACATCCAGCACAATAACGTAGATTGTATTCCATTGTTTTATTAACTAGATACGAAAAAAGACAATAGTGGAGTGGAAATGAAAAGAAAAGTGAGAAAGAACTTTCGAGACTAATCTTGTGTGGTTCTTTTTTGTGTGATCTATGCACGAAGAAGTTACAAAGATTAAAAAATTATTTTTCGTATCAAATGGCGAAGCCCTACACTATGCCTATAAGGATATTGGCTTTGGATATACACATATAGCATGTTATCATTGTATTTAGTCTAATATGAAAAGAAAATTGTTTCATATTTTTAGCTTGAATTTAACTTAACGCTGGTACCATGTAAATGTGCATTTCTGTGTTTCAAAGTGATTAGGTATGCTCAATCCGAATTTTCAACCAAGAGTTTGTGATTTAGATAATTACCATCATTCATGTACCAATGCAAGAAGTATTCACATTTCAGATCGAATGTATTGTAAATATACTTACCTATTCTCAAAGCTGACTCTCTGCTAGTGATTCAACCTCATGATGTTGCTTCATAACTATAAAACTTTTGAAACCTGCTAAGGGCAAACACGTGTTTTGAATACCAAAAGGCTTTAAGGAGAAAATATGTTAATTTAAGAAGATTTAAGAAAAAATTGATCTGCCGTGAATCCATTTAAAAATGTTAAGTGTACTTCAATCCCGGCATTCTTCAACACGAAGGCAAAAGAAACTTACTGTAAAATCTTAATTTCCATGACTGCCGTAGTTGGTGTGTTGTGTCTAATTATGCTTTATTTTAGCAAGCTTTGACTTGTTGAATGAAAAGGCTTCGCTTCTCCCTTTGCGAAGCATTTTTCATCACTTTAGATACCTTAAGATAACTTTAGAACAAAATTAAATCAGTCTTATTGAATTTTTAAGGGTTTTCGAATGAATTACCACAAGCTATTTGTTATTGCGCCAAAAAAAAAATTCAATCTTTGACCTTGGCATAAATAGTACCGATTTTACTGAAAAGAAACACCGCCTATTCTGATATAGAACGCCCCGGATACTAATTAAAGCGAAGGGAGTAGATCTGTTACTGAAAGGTTCCGGAAACATGTCAGAAAATTTGATGGTGCTGAAGGATATTATTAAAACATAAATGCATTTTCTGAAACTTACATTTAAACTGTGCACTGACAAGTTTTAAATGCCAGAGTCAGAATTACTTTCAATTTGAAGAAAGTGTGACAGTATTAAGCAAATTTGCCATGCGAAATTAATTCTCAAATAAAGAAGTAGTGCTTGCAGAACTGCTTTGTCTGACCGAATTTGTCAAAGTATTTGATGAGTAATGCAGCAAAATTCTCAACAGCAGCATTATTAACATTAGCCAAGGCAGGTCAAATGCCATGTGTGATATAAAACATGGATTCTTCATAGATATCAGGAAAAAGGGCAAAACAACAGTACATCAGCAAGATTTTTTCATTTCAGTCTGCATATTATCTTGACTCCTCACAAGTCATTACATTATGATGATCATACTTCAGCAATAATTTTTATGGTGGGCAATGCTCCCATCCCCGTATATCATATTAGGTCACTTGGGGCAATCACGTTTCACTATTATTTCAAATTCGCCTAAACTTTATCTCATTCCATCATCCTCCTCATCATAATCATCATAAAATAGGATGGGAAAAAGTTTCCAGAGCCATAGGTCAGCACACATGTGGCACAACTCACAATCAACCAAACTATAGCTCTGGCCTTTACCATCTCTCGAGCAAAATAATAAAAATGGAGCCAGCTAAAGATTTGGTTCGTGCTAATAAAAATACACATAGAGCAAGGTTCTTTTAAAATGTTGAAAGCTTCCTTTCCTAAAGTTGCCCCCATCTGTTCGCATCACTTAAAATTTGCACATAAGTATAAACGTACCTACTACATTTGAGCCGGTTCTTCCAATTCTCAATCTAGTTTCTAACATATTTTAGGTACATTCGTCTTGGTGAACTCACAGCGTGCATGGTTTATTCCTTGCTTGATGATGGCATGGTGTGCTATACTATTTAAAGCACTTTCTAAAAGAGGGATGGAAAGGCACTACTTTGCTACTACACCTCCAGAGATGAAATAGGTACAAAGTTTTCTAACTTGAGTAGCACACTTCTGCTTCATCCATATAAAAACAATAAAACGGTGTGAGCGTAACGGAGGGGGTAATAATATGGAGCGAGAAAAGGCCACCAGCAACAACAACGTAACGGCAGGAGCAACACAACGTGGACTCATGATCATGATCATCATAACAAAATTTTCGTATTATTAAGATGTTTTGTTAGCCTCTCTTTCCCTTGTGCTATGTGCCAGGCACAGTTGGATTAGCAATTAGTACGATCCATCCATCTGTCATCATTAGGACTTATATTGCGCTCTCTTCTTTATGCTCGCTTCCTAGTTGCTTTTTTTTACGAAAAAGCGCAAACATTTTTCTTCCAGAGCGTGAGGCCCTGCTTTACTTACAACATATCACACTACAGAACTACAAAAACAGGAGAGAAAGTTGAAATAGAATTTTCACCAAAAGGCATTTGGGAAAGAACAAATCCTTGCATTTATATTCATTCAAATGCTTAGGCAAGTACATTGTTGTGTGTTTTTTTCTTAAATTGCATAAATGTATCATGTTCCCTTTCTCCCATATTCGAAGAGGTACTCACATTAAGTATATATCACATCTTATATTGTTCTCACATTGGTGGCGGAACAAAGACTGCCCATGGATAAAAATTTGCTGACACACAGTAATTACTACTATTACGTTTATTACTTGATCTTTCTAATGTTAAGAGCTTTAAAACAGAGGCAAATTTACTACTTCATTATTTTCCAAGGAACAGGAAAACAATGCAGTGCGCAATACCAGACTCGCACTTTTTGCATTTATTAACATGTTCTACTAATCTTTCCCATTGTGTTCATCCTACTTAAAAGGAATTAATTAGGGTGGGTGGGGAGTGCTTTTCCATGGCTTAGCATAATCGTGATGGAAAAACATCAATGGCTTCCCATTTTCCCAGTAAAGAATGCATTTTTATATATAAATCCCACTAATTCCTCCTGAGCCTTGGAACTGTAAGAGCTGCGAACTTTGAACTTGTTGCGGTAATACTTTCACTTGTGAATTTTTATCCCCCATGAAGCCACACTACATATGCTTACGAAATAGCTTTGGACCATGAACAAAACTTTTTCTTGAATCGTTCATCATATTTTTTGTGAAAGGGGTTTTACTCTTTACTACTTTTCTTTCCCCGCTTGACATGATGATAATTTATCCAAAGTGAAATAGGACAACGTGACATGATGTATCATCATCGTCATGAATAATGGTTTTAGACAAAATGCTTGTTTGTTCATTCTCATTCTTACCCTTTAAACATCGTGCTTCTGCCTGGGTCGATTCGATTTTTCCCTTCATTATTTTAACTTTTTCTTGACAATGATGATAATAATGACGGAATGGTTTGGATGAAAGTTGAAGCCATTCCGGCTCGTTCAATTCTGATCATTATTAGCTCAACAAGCAAGCGCCATCACCATCCGTTTGACAAGTCATAAACTGTGTGTCATGTTATACCATGACTACTGCCGTTCCTCTTTTTTGTTAACTCATCCACATAATTTATAATGTTTATAGAGGCAGTGAGTAAACATGGTAGTTGTAGTAAAGAATGAGAGCAAGTTTTTGACTTAGGTCGTCACTAGCGAAAAAAAAATTATCAGAGTCGTCACCATCGTCATCATATGCATGCATGCACCTCAATGATACATTCCGTTTTACTAATACGCATGCATTGTGAATTACTGACTAGAACTAGAATTCTCGAGAAATGTCTCTTGAAAATGTTGAGGCCTAAGTCGTATCAACATCATCATCATCACCACCATTATTTTATTATCATCTTCAACGACCGAAAAAAGTGTCAGCAGCTGTTGCCTCTCTGAATATTTTTTTTCGTAAGTTTGCACATCACACACTGCTTTTCTCCTAAAATTATGCAAGTTGAAGGCGGTTCTTGTGGTATGAAAGAAATAGGTGATGTGATGTGGCAGCCTTTCTAGAACGAGAAGGCTAATATGAAGTACAGATATGACATGTGCTCGTGAAGCATTCATAATCGTCTTGGAACCAAAACGCTTCCACTTTTCCCTTCGAACCATTTCATCCTTCTCTATAACCTGGCATGACAACATAACAGTCACAGTCATAAGAATTAAAGAGAAATAGGTTTTAAAGAAAAATATGCGAACGAAAAATAATGGGTGGTGTCAGTGATGTAATATGTAATGGTAAAGTGATGTCTATAATGCTTCACTGAATTTCTTTTCACATTCTTTTGGAATGTAAAAATAGTTGCTTATTTTTTGAGTTAATATGTTCATCTTCATCGTATAGCACCACAATTTTTGCATCACAAGAAAAATGAGATTGCTCCAAGGTATAGATCAAAATTACTTTTAATGAATAAGAGAATGAAGTTATATGCATGCTTAGTACATACACTAAAAGTGATCATCATAACAAACCGCTGCTTTCGTAACAAATTTGTTCACGTTCCATAGTGTGTAGAGACAATTTATCAAATTTTTGCGCCTCATTATTTGCAGTTAACTTTGGAAGATAGTAGGGCATTTTCGTTTCATTAAGAAGTAACCGCTCTTCCGTTTTTATATTAGGAAAAGGCAGCGTGCGAAGTAAATCATCGTCAGAACCATTATCATTTACGTCAACATAATATATAATCGCAACATTTCATCAAATAAAACGTATTAAGTATGCTCATGCTAAGTTTTGCATAAACATTGATTATTAAAGAAGTTTCGTAAGTAATCCTATTCCAGATTATTATGCCTGGTTCCAAGATGAGATGACTATTTCAAAGTGTTCATGGTCCATTCGTGTTTTCTTAGCCTTTTTGAAATAATTTTTCATTTCGATTTGAATTAGAAACTTTGAAATTATCAAGGATAAGGATTTAGCTCTTTTGTCATGTCATCTGTTAAAGTAATCAGTGTTTACTAAAACATTTCCTGCATATTGGAAAAAAATGTATGTGCTGTAAGTATTCTATGCTGGTAAATTTGACTACATGACGGATGGACACTTGCCGGATTTGGGTTCTCATCGAAGCGATTTTATTGATGGACAGAGTTTTCATGAAATACTTTTTTGACTCTTTTACTTGTTTTGACTAAAATACGCAAGAGTTTATACCAAAATAATTTTATTATGCTACAGGCTTGTAATTTGCAAGTATACTAGCATTTCAAGATTGAGTTTCTTATTTGAATTTAAGGTTAAGATAGGTGTAGCTTAGAAAAGTTGACATCAGTTTAAAAATCAAGTTGTGAAAACCAATACATAGTAAGTTTTTTTATTAAAAGCCTCCCTCATAATTATTTTGATGGCATCCTTAGCTTATTTCGGCGAAAGAAAGCTACTTTTTGTTTTGGCAAAATCTCAAATCCAAGAAGTGTCTCCGACAGAGGATCAACTCTATGAAGTGAAAACCTGGCAAGCAGAATAAAATCATTTGGACAAAAGTGTCTCGTATTTGACCAGTTTGAACAACATCCTCTGGGTTGACGACTACTCTTCACTCATTGCCATTGTGTTAAATCACTATGGAACAAGACATTGGCAATGCTTGTTCCATTGGCACTTGTAATTCGCAGTACAACTTTTCCAAGAATTGCTCCTAGCTAAACACTTATTACGATGCGTATGCGTTGTTAAATAATTTCATTATGAAGTCTAATATGTTTTGTATGTTAGGTTACGCAACTGTGTACCTCATGTTGTGATTAATAACAGTGTCAGACAAAGTGAAAGAATAGTGCTTTTCATTCTTTTTCTTTCACTTGAAAACTTCTGAACATGATTAAGACAGAAAAAGGAAATTGTGCTGTTTTGTTGCCTTTTGTATTGTTTTTTTTTTCGGGAAGGACTTGGAGAATTTCGTGAAATGAGCATCAAAAACGATATACTCTTAACTTGTGTGATTGCCATTGTTAGACCAATTCTATATTGCTAGGAATTATGTATGTACTTATAGTAGTATTTTCTTGCCTTCTAAAAAATTGTGTTTTTCCTTTAGCGTCATCATCTCCATCACCACGAGCACCTTAAGAAATCATTAGCCCAGTCTGGTGTCAGTCAGTCATTTATCATTGTTTTTTCTAGCCTTCGCCATTTGCAGTTTTCGTGAGCAAAAATAGCTGCACCACTACCATAGATTTGTTATAATAAGTCTCTCTGTACGTAGAAAAGAAAAAAATCATCTTACAACGGATAAAATACAGATTCATACAAGTTTTTTTACGGCTTTAGTATCATTTCAATGTATCTCTTTTTACTTGTTTCTGCCCAGCTAATATTTGATTAATTATTACCGTAATCCAAGTACCATGAAGTTTTGCTGAGGGAATTTAATTTGTGACAATGTATTATGCTCTGTACGTTTACTTCTCTTGATAGCACATTCACGTCAACTTCAAAACTTAACGTGGAATGCTTTTACGCACATAATTGCGTACGAGAAGCGCTTTGTTTCAATAACAGCGAAACAAAATGCCTTTAATGTTTGATACTTGCAACAAAATGGTAAAGGCTAAAGCTTCTTTGGTTAGGTTTTTTGACTCGCGGAATTATGTAATATTTCACCAATGCCTTTCTTTTTAAGCACCAAGCGAGATAACTATTTGCACGTGTAGTACTCGTATTATAATTAACATCTAGTATTACAGAATTGTATGGTTTGCATTTATTCCCGATTCATCAAAGGTCACTTTTAATCGGTTAGGAACTTTTCCCTTCAAACCACATTACTTAATTATGCAGGAAGTTGTGTCACATCTACCATATCTTGGACGCTTACCGCCATTATGTGTCTTGGAGAATCTGCACCTGTATTTGATTTTCACTGGAGTAGGTACTAAGATAAATTCATATTTTGGTAGGTGAAAAGCCCTTAACATCCACTTGGTTTCTACTTGATCAGCTTAAGTGGTTATGCAAGAATCTCTTCATGTGAAGAGTAAAACCCTGTAGTATTGCTTTTTTAATTGTATCATATTTTGAAGATGAAAAAATAAAATGCTTTAGTTATGATTGTGGTTTGTACACAAGGGCTGCTAATCCAGCTTATATTCCAGGTTACTCCTTTTAGGGATAATGATTGGTTGAATGCACAAATGTAGCGTATGATTTGAACCAGACGTGTGTTTTTTGTTTCGTTTTACTATTTCACATTTTTAAGGATACACGATACACTTAGGGTAATTCAATTTTACGTTCCACATTCTTTGATGCTATTGCATGGAATGGAATGAATCACAGAGGAGAACCTTTCAAAAACAAAATTAATTATTGCATTTCATAAATCAATTATTTCATGCCTACGTCTACATAAATCGTGCCATGAGACATGGAAACCCAATAGATTACTTAAGAGAAAGTTATGTAAGTATTTTGCATTCATGTGGGTAGGTAGGTAGTCAGGTCATTCGAACTTGCTGGAGCAAGGAAAGAAAGAGCATCATGGAGCGACATTACTCATAAAGCACAGCATGTTGCTCTGAACGAAACCGCTTATTTCCAGGTACAGAAAAACCGCCTGTTGTCCCTTTTCTACTAGAGCAGAACGAAATGAGAATCATTTTATAAGTTAAGCGAACCAACCAACATAACACAATTTTCTTAAAATTGGGATTTTTTGGAAAATATAATGAATTGTTTTGTTGTTTGTCGGGCCTACATGTTTCGTTGGTCACCGTCACAAATAGGACAGATAGACAAAGGATATCATCACTTTGTATTCGTTAGAAATAGAAATGCATTTTTTGAATCTATGCTCTGACGCATTTGTATGATGATGGACTTTTGAAAAAGCAATGAACAGGTTATTATTGCATCTACGCCTCTTTTCCTCTGTATTGGAAGAAAATTGTAGCTTTCTCTGGAGACAGTTTACTACTTTCTTTATGCTCATTTGAACCAAGCTGTTGTAAAAAATGATAATGATGTCTGGGAAGGAAGTAACAAAAAATGAGATGAGAATATTGTTTTAACGCTTTTCACACGACGCGTTTTCTTCAAGCAAAGGAGAGCTAAAAAATGTTGTTTTTTTTGGCGAGAAGAGGGAAAAATCAGAGACTGTGGAGTTTTTAATGGCATAGGAGCATAATGTGTCGCGGTAGGCTAGAAGACTATGAAATCCTTCAGTAGTGAGACTAGCTTTCTCTTTTCCTTCTTTGGATTGACTTGCTTTTCTTGTTTCATCTGGTCGCTATATAGCGTTTTGTGTGCGGGGCAATAGAGGAAACAGAGAAATTGGTAGGAAGGGTGAATAAGGCTAGTGGTTTTCTTAAAGAAGAAGAGAAAATGAGAGAGAAAGAGATAAATACAGAGACAGCGGGAGATCTTCAACATCAACTTTACTTACTTGCTTGTTTTCTTATGAGTAAAGAAAGAAGTAATGCAATTTTTCCTGCAAGTGAGGCCCAGTCAAACGAAAAGGTACATAAGTATATAGGGAGATGGGTGTGTAAAAAAAGAAGAGCAGAATAGAAGTCGTCAATAAGAACAACATGACCTCATGCTCCATTTGTTCCTTGCCTTTTGCCATCATCATCATCACTCCCAATTTTTCCGGCAATGGGCATCATGATGAACGAAAGAGTTTGAAGGGATAGTCAAGTGAGTGAGTATGGCTAAATTGTTCACTATACGATAAGTGTAGTGTCATATAAAGGAAGCCTCTGTCTGATACGAAATGATGAAGGAAGCAAGAAAGGAAAACAAGCAAGTTTCCAATAAGGAAGAAAAAATTTCTTATCTCATCACATTTAAGATTTTCTCGCTCCTTTAGCTTTGATGATTTCAAGAAGGCGGCTCGTGTGTCTTGAGTGTACTCTCGCTACGCCGGAGAGAATTCACCCACACAACTGGAACAACTTACCTTGAAATCCTATCACAGCTAAGTGAAGTAAATGAGCTTGCTTCCCCAAATCATGAGTTCAAATGGAAGGGATTGATGTGCATGAGGGGAATCACAAAGCAACTGTTCGCACGTAGGTACTCACTCGCCCGTGCATCTTCCATTTTTCTCCTCTATTAGTCAAAGTTTCATAATCATATTAGATTACATACTTTCAATCTCAAACTAGAATTTCGAATTTTACTTATATCCTTTATTGAAAATGCCTTGAGTAGGAACAAATTGATGGAAAATTGTTGATAACATTTGGGTCATTGCCATTCTGTTAAGTGTACAATTTCTTAGAATATTGGAGTTTCAGTACACTACATTAATCATTAGGGAGTCGTTGAATAATCTGAAGCCATATACTAATAACATACTTATAAGGTAGTAACTTTAACAAATTACTATTATGTCGGGTCGAATTCCAATGAAACATTGAATTTGCAATTTGGCCTTACTTGTCTTACACTTCTCTGTAAACAGAAAAACTTTCAAGCTCTTCAACCAAATCTCTAAAAAATTGGGATGAGGGAACCACACAAAATCCCTGCCTGTTTTCAACCAAAAAGGTCAAACCGTGTGGGAGGAGCAAACAACCTTTTGATTAGAACATGTTTAGCTCATACACAGGGCAGCTATCATTCACATCTAAACTATTTGAAGTTTGGACTTATATTTCTCTCGCTGTAGAGTAAACCATTGAAATAAGGTTAAACGTCATGTACAGAGTTTAAACGCTTATTCCAAATCATTTCAAGTACATGACCAGTGCACATCGCTAATTCCAACAGTTACAAATGTAAATCTTTCTCTTTGTAAGATATTTAGTACGCAGCTGACGTCATCTGCAGAGTATTGATTTAGATTGGGATGTCTGTGTGTCTGTTTGTCTGTCCGTCAGGGCAGATGATAACTTTCGAAAGAGGTCGCGGATTAACCTGAAATTTGGAACAAAGCTTCCTGGCACAATGGGGAAGACACCTATTTCTTTTCAGCAAAATCGATTAAGAAATAACGGCAGGGTCGAAGGTTGAATTTTTCCTAAAAAAAACACGTGGCTATTAATAGCTCATTCAAAATCACATTTAAAATCTGAGCAAGATTGTCCTCTAAAATTTCGAAATTTTTAAACGGTAAACGACTGGAAACGGTTGAAATGTTTTTCATTGCAGCATACGGCTTGTGATAACTCATTCGAAAGCACTTTTAAAACTTATTAAGACTGCAAAGTTAAAATTTTGAAATTTTTTAACGATCAATGGCAAAAAGGCCCTTTGAAATAATTTTTCAATTGGACATACACCTTATGATAGCTCATTCAAAAATTTTCACCAAACTCTTTTGAAATATGCGGTCATGGCATTCACATGAAACAGCAGGGACTGAAATAAAGCAACGATCATTTTACTGTGAGCTGCATTTTGCAACTCTTACCAGTTCTTCATCAGTATTTTCCTTGGTTAGCTGCGTCACTATACAGTTTCTGACAGCTTTATTTATTTATAAATTTTATTTGTTTTGTACCGTGGATGAGTCAAAGAGAACAGATATATAAAAGCCAAAGTGCATGTGCATATATATGGTCTATGGTCGATTCTGAATTAAATTATTCGTTAAACTCGTGTAATCCCATACTTGTCCTAGCAAATTGTCGAGTGTAGGTATGTATGAAATATATTATATTGCATCTTGTAAAGAATTGCGAAATGATGGTTTTTATGATGGGCATAGCGGGAGAACCTCGGAGAAGATAGTGTTCGACTACTCTTACAGCTTCCATACCACAATACCACGGCGGTCATATCGTGGTGATGATCGACATGACGATGATGATGGCGATGTTGATCACACGGTCATTACCATCCACTTCTTGGCTAAAGTAAAATCTCGCTTTCTCTTTCCCCGTGAGCATTTCAGAGTTGGAAAAAGATTTTTATGCAAACCTTGCACTCATTTTCATGGTGATGATGATCATGCCTTTCGGCTATCATCATCGAGATCGTACTCATCATGTAGGCTATTTAACGGAGCTCAATGAAACTCAATGGGCTCATCAAGCTCAGCATTGAGAGCTGTAATGCTTTTGTGAAAATCATGATGATGATGATAAGGAAAGGAAGAACCAGTAAAAAGAGTGCTTCAATTGCTTGTTCTGGTTGAAACAGGATGAAAGGAACTAAACAAAGCCAATGAGTGAAGCAAAGGAAAATACCTTTATCGTGCCCAATGATCATGACGATGAGGATGATGTTGTTGATGATAATGATGCAACGCGATAAGTGGCAATCACTGCGCTTAAGAAATGTACGCTTTTACTTTGACGTATCTACAACGTCTGACGGAACAAAAAAAGGCTGGGGTAAGCGAATCTTTACAAGTAGAGTTCAGCGACGTATCAACCGTAGAATTATTCAATGGAAGTGCGGGACGTTTTTTATTTCATGGTTTGCAGTCCGTTAAGACTTTACGTGGTTTTAACAAAAGCTAATTTATTTTTCTTACAAGTGTCGAGACAAAAAATATTCGGACACGGCCAAGAATAAAGCACAACCATTGTTTACATTATTTAAGAAAGTACTGAGAACAAACCACATAAAACTCATTGCCAAGTGAATTTCCCGGTATGAGCGTATGAGTTTGGGACTCATAATCAATTTGTGATTGGTAAAGTAAAATGGGAACTGGTGAGGGTTTACTTGTCAGGTAGAAAGAAATGAGTGAATGAGAGATGCAATATGAGATTCAGGATTTTATTGTCTCTTAATGAAAGCGAGAACGTGGAATTTCCCAAAATGATTTTTTTCTCGGCTAACGTTGACACGCAAAAACGGTATAGGTTGCACAAGTGGTGGTTTCGGCGGTTTAGCTGTTGATGTTGTTGCTCATTGTGTTCCTTCTTCTCTTAGTGCCATTGTTGTTTCCATGTTGTCGGCGAGGAAAATTGTAAGAGAAGGCGCGACAAAATGGGAATCCTTTTTTTGAAACCATTATAATCATCATTGCACTCCCCACACGCTACTATTTCCTCTTGTGCGAGAAAATGATGATGATCTTTTAGTTTCACTCACTATCTTCATATATAGGACTCATATAGCAAAACTACGAATAACGCAACTTGAGTATAATGATGCGAGTATATACTTATAGTGATGGTGATACACAACAAAAGTACTTACTGTTTTCCGGCAAAACACAGATGGGATAAATTGAGACAGGAAGACTACAAAATATACTCATGGTTCAAATGAAAGTGGCGTCTTCCCCAAATTGGCTATTTCCCTCTGGTAGTTACGTTTTTTTTTAGTTTTTTCTCTTTATTTCATCGCGAAGGGAAGAAACAAACGCAATGAGAGGGAAATCCTACTTATTAATATTATAACCACTACTCTTTTCTACGTATATGTATATAGGTAAGTATGCAGTGTGGAAACTACTTATGGCAAATTGTCCAAGCGTCTTGAGTGATGATTTTTTTTTCAATTCATCAAAGGGATTGGTTAATTGAGAATTTGCTTGGACAAGTTCGGGGAAATAAAAACATATCGACCCTTTCATAGCAATTCTCCACGCATATAACAAAGGTCAAATAATAACACGACATACACATACAGATGAAAGGACGTTATAATGCAAACATAAGAATTAATGATTGTTAGTACTTGTTCGTGATTCGCAGAATTCTAGAGATATTAGCATGATAAATACAAATACTCCACAAACTTTATGGGCATTTCTATTCGTCGTGTCATCTGAAAATCATCGCAACAAAAAGAACATTACTTTCTTCATCCGCCTACAAGACATCGCACTTTACATCGCATGAAAAAATATGTACTTCATCTTACATTTTTATATAACGCTTTAAGCGCATTTTTATTTTCAGAGACAAGAGATTACGTTGAGCGTAAACACACTATTTCATTTTTGTGCCCCATTTCCCCACATATTTCTCCCCTAAGTTCACAGCATGATAACATCACAAAATTTCATGCCTCGTAATTTGGTAGAGGAGTTAAGGTGAATTTCAAGGAAAGAAATGAAGGGATAAAATCCACAATTGAAATGCACACACTCACAACATCTCTTCTCATTTTTGTTAGGGTTCCTGTTGCATTGTTCACATTTTACGACTCTATTTGGAAATTCTGCCGTAACATGTTAGCGCCACGGAAAAGAAATGAAGACCATGTAAGTAGTATCAGTAGAGTATGCTAAAATGCCTTACACATGGCATGTCTCCCTTTTTATCGTGACCATTTTTCCTGTCTCCCATAAAATGGGCGGAGGCTCTGATGTATGATAATAAATACAGCTTACACCTATTTTATCACTTTATTGAAATCGGTGCATGTGATGTAATGAATGCTAGTGAAAATAAAAAGCAATAACGAACGTCGGATGTGCACAGATGGTAATGCCTACTTACATGGTGCATGGTAATGCTATAATATACTACTCTAATTAGTACATATTTCGAAGAAATACGATCATCAATTCTACCGGTGTCGTATTTCGTTAATAAACAACACAAGTGGTTCCTACATGGAACAATCAAGAAACGCTAGAAATATCGAAGTGTTGTTGATATGAGTATATAGGAAAGATGCACTAGATAGATCTCGTTTTTTTTTCATCGCGAGTGGCATTACAATTTGTGTGAATAAGGCACATCCTCGTCTAAAGCAGCGTAAAACTTACGGTCGTAGAATGCGTAATAGAACAATAACTTTCCCTTCTCATTTGCATCCACTAAATCTCGCGTTTTATGCCCATTTCATGAGACATTTAATTTTGTTGTCGCCCAACACATCTCACTAGGGGAAAAACTTATAGTTGGACTACAAAAAGTCAGTCTTCTGAATTTAAAAAAAAGTGAAATCGGCAGGTCTACTACGATGACTTTAAAATAGATAGAGGCAGTCTTGGTGCTTTTGAACACGAAAAAACTGTTAAGTCGCAGGAAGGAGTAAAAGAAACGCATTTTGTTGCAACTTAAGCCCCCTTTTTTTTTAAAAAAAAAGAAGAAAAATCGGCGTCAGTATCATTGCTAGCAATTTTATTTTAGAAATGGTTTTCCTTCTTCAGTGAATCTATTCTGTGTATAATAATACTGACTTTTAAAAATGCACAATATTTGGTAAAATATATAGTGGGAAAATGTGTTGGATTTGTGGAAGGAAGTTTCGTACGAACAGGATGCGATTCATATACGGGCACAATGGATGGAAGGACTCAATTTTTTAGCGTGTGTGAAAAAAGTACTTGACTCAGCAACTCAGCATCTACTTTACTTACTGAAATAGAAAAGGACTTTTTTCCTTTACCCTGTTTGTTCACAAAAACGCAAGTTTTTTCTTCTCTCTGTTCCCTTTCGCTGAAAAAGTAGCATATAAGATGAATGTCATTGAATTCGTATCAACATAGCAATGTAGCATAAAAAGTGATAACATTCCAACAAAACGACATTCATTCGATTCAAAAAATGTAAGAGAGAAAGAACAGAGGGGAAAACAAGTCAACCAAAAGAAATTTGCCATTATTCAAGTGGCAAGCCAGAGAGCCTATTTGCATGTCTTCTTCATCTCTTATGTTGAGACCGCTTGTTGTTCTTAAACACGATGCCGTTGCTTTGTGCTTCCGTCAAAGCCACAAAGTTTTTTCTTCGTGTACGTAGCCAATACCCGTATCCTCCTTGATGCTATGCTTTGATGATGACGCCATCGGATCTACTGCTGAGGAGATGGAAACAACGTCACTTTGTAATGCCTTCCCAGGAAGGATAAAATCAGGACGAAAAGATTTAAAATGGCAAGCCATACGGTTTGGGTGACATGTGTCCTACGGAGAGCTTTCGTTTTACTTTTTACATCATTCATATACACATTTTTTGTAACCTATTGCACCCAGCAAAGCTACTTTATATAAGTAGTTACTGGTTATTTTTATTCGTTTTTCGCGTCCTAATCTTACATTTAGCTAAATAGATGTCCGAAAATAGAACTTTCCTTATTGTATAAGGTATTAGCATCGGTGGTCTACGAGCTATAAACTTCTATCTTTATCCATGAATTTCCAAGAAAGATCAATATATGCAATACCAATGTGCTTGCGGAATTAATTCACTCACATAAATGCATATTAAGCTACATATCTATAAGATCTTCATCTTTGTTGAAACTACCAAAGTTGACAGTTTGGGCAGTAATTTTACCTGAGACTTCAATGGTGGCATCCTTGAATCTGCCAAAGTGTACTTCTATTTGCATGCTTCCCGCATTGGCGCTTGGAGTTTTCCAAACGAACAGAGACGCTTGTATGGCAAACAGAACTTAACATGAAATGGGGAAACAGACAGATATTAAAATGGATTTGTTTGCGGACAGTGCAAACCCGAAGAAAGCGTTCACTTTGAACTTTGATTATAGTAAATTCAAAATTTTTATTGGGAACTTCTAGATGTAATTGAAGTCGCATATATAATGTAGATTAGACTTTGGACGATGCACGACATCGAGCTGATAAAAACTTTATGAAATAATTGGTATAATATACTTAATAACAGGATTTAAGTATTTAACCCATCAGTCCCGACCAAACTTTGGTAAATCCTAACGCCAACGCAACGTTTACACATGCGAACGTAGCAAATGTTTATTGGATGAGAAAGTTGGGGAGACAATATTTCTGAGAATCGTGGCTTAATTTTTGATATGTATAAACAAGAAAGGAAGAATGTCACCATAAATCTTGACTTCCAACGACATTACTGGTCTAGTTCAGTACTTCATTTTTTTCTGCTTGCTTGCTATTTACACGCAAGTAGCCATGTGTAGGATAAATATGATCAGTTTTAAACAAAGGAGGTAGCCTATCGTTCGTTTCCTCTATTTTACTCAAGGGGGAGATTCTGAGGGATCATGAATTTTCTCCGTTTAACCCAACGCAAGTCTCTGTATTTAATTGCCAAAATAACCGAGACAATGAAGAGCAGCGTAAAAATGAAATGTTGCTTTTGAAAGAGTGTGCCGAGCGCTACAAAGAAACGGAGGTGTACGTGTACAGCGAAAAGGGATAAACATGAAACAACCGCACAGCAATTCAGTTACTCTTGATGTATGTAGTGAATGAGGAGAAAGATGCGATAGATGAAGTTGTTAGATAAAATCGTTCCAGGCCGTTAAAAAGAAACTCTGGGGTCGCAATAGCTGGTGGTGGCGGCGCAATTACTTCAATAACTGGAAAGGGGACAGTCGGAATATTCATATCATAATCGTACAAATGCTATATACTTTACGTTCTTCGTATTGTTCGTACATGTATTCTCGCGCAGTTATTTCGAAGAGATAGGATTTTTAATGTTCTTTGCTCTCGCTACAAAGTAATATTAACGATTTCACGAATTTATTTTAATTTCACTTGGTAATGTAAAAACGAAAGTTTCTTCATAAAATTTTTTTCTTTGCTTGTGCATTTTTACAACAATAGAAGAAGATGTAAGAATTTTAGAACGACATGGCTCGTACTCTCAATGAATTCCTTAAGTGAACTTTTTTTTCACCACGGGTACTGCACTAGACATCTTAACTATTGACTGCCTCTTCCTATTCTTACACTTTTTTTTTGCAGAGTTTCGGAATGTTTACGTCTAAAGCGCAACTTTCTTTTTTCTGTATGTCGCTTCAACAAGGATATTATCATCATCGGATTTGGTAGTGAGCTCTTTGACTCACTCCTATACATTTTCAAGTAATAGTGATAGTGGTCTAGTTAAAAGAATTATGAGAGTTTTAACCCAAGAAGCATTTTATTAGGGGTTGTTAGAGGCTAACTCACTATGAAACAGCATTGCAATCCAATGTGAAAAAGTAGGAAAAAAGTATTGCCATCATGATCATCATCATCACCATCATCTTGGCAGAGAAAGAAATAAGATGAGAGAAAAAAGGAAGCCGCAACTTTTACGCTCGTACAATACTTCAAGTCCTCCCAAAAAATGTATCTATTGCAATGCCATATACATTACGGCAGTGGTCGCCCGATTTTTATTATATACATTCATTCTCAATATTTCCCTATTTTAGGATGAAATTCTAAAAGACCATGGCACGGCTTCATATTTCCTTCCAGTAGTGATGTGGTGAAGTAAGTAGATCGCCTTAATGCGTATACCCTTTATAAGACTGCAATTCTTTCATTCTTCAAGTCGATATGCCTTTTCTCCACACTATTTTTCTCCCCCTCCCAATTCTCCTCTCTTTCTCATCGTAAAAAAATGATATAAAAAGCGTTTAAGCTTGAAAAAAGAGAAAAGAAAGACAAATAAATGGAGAAAAGGTATAGTTGAACTAGTATTATCTCATCGAACATGTATACATTTCTTCCGAATATTTATTCGTTATCAAACCATCTAATAATATAAATATTTCTTTTTGGTGGTTGATTCTAGTGGAAAGAGATGGTGATCCCTTTGAAATTGATTTTTCTGTTCCCTGAAATAATGCCTGGAATCAGGCGTGCTCTCGGTCCGATAAAATGGTTCGCATTTTATATCGTTCCCTTATAAACCAGTAATACTCCTTTTTGTGCATAGTAGTTTCAATCAAATCAAGGTCGAATAATGCCATGATTGAATGATGGGATGAATAGGAAAAGGGGACAGCAACAATTTCGAAGTTGACATCGTGCATATTTGATGTGGAGTCTGGAATGAAAGAAGGATACACATTAAAGGAAGGGTGAAGCTGTAATGCAAAATATACGGAAAAAGGGGGAAGAAGATTATAAAAGAAGAAATTAAAGACGACAAGATGGAATGATAAAAAGGTGACTGACGGTATGGAGTTAAAATTCCAGTATAAAGTTAAAGTTCCAAATACATACGTGTGCATGGGAATCTATATTCACTTTTCGTTTGATTCCACGAGCAAGAGGGAGAAACCCGAGCGGACACCTTAGTTTGGTCCACATGGAAGTAGGAAAGATAATTTCGTAGGGAAAACAGGTGGAGACAAGGTTAGAGGACATCTTGATCTTTTCCTACTCACTCAGAATAAGTCCCATGGAAATGCTTAAAAACTCGTCAAAGATGTGGTGAAAATCGACTGGAACTGAGTGAATAAAAAGTAAAAATATGTAAAGTAGAATGTATTACCTTAGGCTGGGGATAGAAATAAAGCTACGTAAAAGTATGCACGTCTGCGTCTAGCGCCAATATTGTTTTTCGAAAAGGATAAAGAATTCAGGCCTCTTTTTATTAGAAAATGATAGACTTTGTAGAGCTTTTAGACTTTGGGGATTACTTCCAAGTCCCTTGACAAAATGAAAGGACTTCACTTACCGTCATTGACTTCAGGACTGATCGCTATATATATACGTCACAATTTTGAAGGGTAAAATCATGGAAGCTCCATTATGCAGACCCGAACAGTGTTGGTCATTTGACAAGAGTATATATTTAAATTGATTACATAGATAGTTATTTGGTCAAACAAACAACATTCAAACTTGAAATAGCCATAGCTAGATTAATATTTTTGCTTTACGCTTCCAAAGGCTTATCATGACAATGAAATAACACATGACAAGCACCCGAATTTATAAGTGCTCTTAAAAAGTCTGTTCGACTTACTTATAAATGAAAGTGAGCAAATCATTCGTCGTTATCATTCAGAGAATTGCATAAATGGGCTATTTATATAAGCACATCAGGGAATGCACTAATTCAAACTAAAAACGGACGACGTCGAACTTAGCATCAGTATAGGCAGAAGTAAAATTAATTTTAATATATGCACTTTTATTTTTTACAAGATTTTATCTCACTACGCGGGATTGGGTTGATTCGTTATCAGTAGCATTTCTTTTTAATTTTTTTCTGTTTGAGTCATTATTACGCAGTCTTTGTAATCACACTCACTTCTACTGCACGGCAAATTTTATCAGTCAAACTAGAGGAAGGGTAGCAAAAAATGACATGCACTTGTGATTGTGTGCCAGCCAGCCAGGCTCTCCCATTGTATACGCAAACCGTAGGAACGTAGGCCTTGGAACCTGTGTAACAGCACAGGTTCCATTCTAGCTTCTATAATCCTTATTAGAGATTTCGTCACAATTCAAAGGCTCAGTTTTCCATGTCTTGGTTTAGCTTCTGTCATTCTTACTTCATTACGACGTTCAAAAGAAGCAGTGTGAAAAACGTAATTGAATTAAAAATCTATTCATGAATTTCAATTTCATTTTTTAACTCATTTTAAGACGAGCGACGAACGTAAGCCGTAACCAAAGCCAAAGCACTCAGGTTGAATAACGTTATTGAAGGGATCTAATTACATTTACAATGTGGCTTTGGATACAGGAGAACCCATCTCTAAGCCTTTTCTGGTAAAAAGGCTTATTATTACTCATCAAGAGTGGAGGTGGAACATAAGATTTGGATTCGCATGAAATTGTTGAAATGCAAGTTATTTATAATCCTTATAATATGACACTGATACATTACAAATCCAAATGAGTGGAAGTTATCCTACTGTCTGAGACTTTCTTTGAATCCGCAGTATCAAAAAGTTCGGAATGTGCCATTTATGAATCCTGTTGAAAACAAGTAGTATCAAGTAACTATTTTGTAGAGTTCAGGTGAGCATGATGGCTTTTTCGGTAGAATAAATGCTAAGTAGAGATTTTGTTTTGTGGTTTACAATAGCGGCAGGTGTTTTCGGTGCGAGTTTATTACTCCGTGTCAAGTTACATACAATATGCTTTCCTATTGCAAAATGTAAAACATCTTTGTTATCTCAGTTTTGCCTCCTCTTTTGTTGCTCATTTGAAACCGTGACCACACATCGTTAACAAAGGAGGTAGAGAGAACTTTATGAAATGGGGCATTTATTTTACTGCTAGAATTATTAAGGTTTCCCTATAAAAGCATGGCTAGGGGTGGAACTTCAAACTTCCGGTAGAACAACCACTCGATTAATTTCTCATTGAAGTTGGAACACGAAACATAGAAAGTGAAACTCAACTGAACTGTTGGAAAGAAAACATTATGTTGTTTAGTGAAGTTGTTACAAATGGCGTTGAGAAAAAAAAACTCTTGAAATTGAACAAGAAAAATACAACAAAGCCTAATAGAATGTTTGCTTTTTTCAGGTTCCTCACGGGGAGCGGAGGCAGAGCATGTGAATGTGTAGTGAAGAAGAAGATGGAAAAGCAGCAGCTTCCCCAAACTTGGAGAAGTTTGCCAGCAGCCATATGCCGTCAAATGTGAAAAATTGGGAATGTAAAAAGAACTTTTAAGGGAAGAGTGACTTGACATGAATCACATTATGATGTCTTTGTTGCCAGAGGGAATATTAAATTCAATCCGAGGCGTCAGCACCACCACTCTAGCTTTAGTTGTTGCTTGTGTAGTGATGAAAACAGTCTCATTTCTCCTTCAACATCAGCGGAACAAACGGGAACAGGAGCCGAGCAGCTATCAGTGCGAAAAAGCTTCAGACATTTATTATGACGAACAAGATTATCAAGACTGTACAAACAAGCTACAACGAGATGAAGAAGGAGAACGTCAACAGACTAATAAAAATAATGGTAATGGTTCAAACAGTGAAAGTGAAATTAAAACTGGAAACCAGTTGCTCCGTTCTTGGCGTCCTCGCTCCCAGTTCCCTGGTCACAGAAGCATTACCACAAATGAGCAAAAGAGTAAAATGAAGAGAACAAGGACGACGACAGCGTCGGCTCCAAACACTCACTCATTTACTAGCCCTAGCCCATGACAGATTCCACAGCGCACATTAATTCTCCTTCAATTCTTCTGTACATAGGAAAAATGATAAGATCACAAAAACAATTAGTGAGAACAACGTGACAATTATAAATGTGCTCAGCTTCAGGATTCATGGACTCAATGGACTGTTTTCCACAGCAGATGATATAAGCAAACAAATAAAAAAAACTTTTTACATACTCCACCACACAGTAGTAACAGCAACTAACTCCCTTAGTTGGTAATTCGATTAGTGACTTATAAAAAATTACAGAGTCTATCTCCTCTGACATCAAATTAAAAAGAATCAAGTTGTGCAGTCTTTCTATCAGATGAAATGTCGGTTGATTTGTCACTCGCGGATGGAAGCTGGTGAAAGTGTTTAAATTTATTTCGTGCAAAACCTTCTACAACACACCCCGGCGGTCCTTATGAGTCGAAGAGATAATAAAGGAAGGGCAGTGAAGGTATTCCACTCAATCGAGTTAATAAATTTCTATTTTTTCTTTAAAAAAAGTATCCCGTCTTTTTTTGTTTGTCAATGTAGGACTCTGCATTAAAATTCAAGTGTTTCGCCCCATCTTCTATAAAAAGCTCGTTACTTTGTACGGTTACCTTTTTATCGTCTCCTCAATGTAGTATGTAGCTTTTTTCAAGACAGGATATTGTAATATGAAATCCATTTATCCTTTCCAGGTTTATAGTAAGCTTAGAATGTTAAGCGTGATACGGAAAGAAATAAAAATGCATTCGTTTTTCTTGTGAATGAAAGCAGATCAGTGATGGGAACAAAAGGAGGAAATAGATTGTTTACCAACGTCGTTTTGGATGAATAGATGGATGCATTTGGTTGTGTACTGCTGACGACTTGTTTTGAATCCCAATGAGCTTAAAGTAAACGAGCAAGCGAAGCGAGTGAATGAAGCGCCATGTATTCTGAGCTCATCTTTTGTAATACTCCTTTCTCTAAAATATAATAAAAGAAACGTGGAGCGAAAGCTTTTTACTTTCCCCAGACAGCTATAGTGTTAGTGTTCCTTCTTTGTTTACATTTCGAATATTTTATTAGTCACGTGACACATAAATAAATTGATGAAACAATAGGGATTGTGCATAATGTATAAAGAACAATTCAGTGATATACTAAATGCTTTTTTTAGCTTTTTTGATCATTAGTGTAAAGTCAAACCACTTTGATTTACAAAACGACGATATATATTATTAATGAAATCATCCTTTAAAAAATCATGAAAAAGTATTTCTTTTACAAAATAAATAAACCAAAATTCGTATCTCTAACCGCATTTGGATGTAATTTCCTGACAACGTTTTCTATTATGTATCAATGTGTATCTTTTTATTACTACTTTCCTTTCTTGCTACAACTTCGGCACGGATAATAAGAGTCACAGCATCTCCGGAATGATGAACGAAGATTATAACCGGCCCCATCAACAAATCACCCAGTTGAGTCTTGATGAGAAGAAGTTCCTGCTGGCAGTCGAGAGAGGAGATGTGGCGACCACAAGACGGTAAAGCCTAAATATTTTAAATTACAAAACGCTTTAACCGGTATACTTGCCCCATGTGCATGTATAGGTTTATTTCAAAACTAATACTGAAAAATTAATAGGACTCTTTTAACAATCAAGTCACATTTTGTAGTTTCCTCTACTGTAGTTCTCGCACTTATTTCCCTGTCACTACTCTTAGCTCTGAGTAGTTTCTCGCCTATTGCATTTACTGTTGTTTGACAAGAAGGGAAAATAGAAAATATTTATGGAACTTTAAGCCTGAGGCTGCTGCTCTACAATGTTTTGTGGGGACTATTATCTCTTCAATTTGTATTCTACGACTACATTGGATTATACACGAAAAAAGTTTTTATCGTTGTCTAAAGTTTGTGATTGATTTCAAATCTGTAAACAATAACAATAAGCGGAACGATGGAGAGAGCCACGATTTATGCTGTCTCTCTGCAAATCCAGAATCGACAATCCAGAAACCCGAGTTTTCCCTGAACTTGAAACTTTCGTCTTGAAATTATATAGGAATCTGGTTCCACTCAAGCAGGCGGAAATGATTTTCTATAACAATAAATTGTGTGCCTATCACACGGTCAATAAATTTGTGTAGATCTCGAACAAAGTTAACGGATATTTCCCACTTCCCCATAAAATGCTTAATACAGGAAATCATCATGCTTTTTGCACATAAAGCCCATCATGTAAACCAGGTAACCTCTTGTTTTCTTCGAGCAGCTTTTCCATTCAAAGTATCCGAAGTGAAAGAAGAAACTCTAGGAATCAGTGCAGAGAAAGCAAAGAGAAGCATTTTATTTACAGAGGGTAACGTGTCTGCGAGCCTGTCTTCTTCTCTTTGTATGCAGAAACTTTCCACTTTCAAAGTCGACTCATAATTCACGACTCAAGAAATAGGTCCGTCGATGCAAACGTTTTCGTGTGTGCCTCTTCTGCAATGAATTTTCCCCTATCTTCTTCTTCCTCTGTTTTTTTTTTCGTTTGTCATGATCTGTTATCTAACTTTTTTCTTGCAGTTATTCCCTCTAATATTTACTGACACTTCGATGTCCAAAATATTTTTGTGTTGGGAATATGAAAAAACCAACCTCCCAAACCAAGTGAAAGTTTGTTTTCAACTCAATCTTGAATCTTCTTTTTTTTCCACATTTAGCAACCATCCATGTATGTGATGTGATATTATTATTATTATTATTATGGTCTCCAAGTGTGCCGTTTTTCTGCAAGCGAAACATCATAGGAAGAGGCCTTTTCAACGATTTTCTGGACGAAGACACGAGCTTTAGCTTCACATTATCCTTATTCTCTCTCTTCTTCCTTTCACAATGAAACGAATGAAGGGTCTAAGAAAATAGATTCGGAGAGTCATCCATTCAACAACAATCTGACTGAGGAAAGTAACTAAACTGACTGACTGATGCTCTCCGTCTACAAAGATCTGATTCAGAAACTTGCTTTCTCTGAAGCAAGGAACTCTGCTCTATTTTCCATGTTTTCTTTGTCCTCCTTTTTTACTGCTCCATTCATATTCTGAATTGTATGAGCTTTTTGTGGAGATGAGAGAGTGAGTGGTTGAGGAGACTGACTGACTCAACCGAATGAGTAACTTTTCCTAATGTAAGTTTTCATAATATGTATGTGTAGGCTTATGCGAGTCTATTGCGAGAAGGGAAAACAGCTTATGTTGATCGAAATCGATCGTTTTCAAAGTTTTAGTTTCTCCAGATCCTTTACCGTCGTTATGCTGGCGATATCCAATATTGAAATATAGGAATTTTAACACACATTTTGTCTTGATAGAAAATAAAACTGTCGAGATTTTGAGAAAGAAGAAACCACAAGGGGAAGGGTAGTCATTGATTATTCGTTAGAAAATTTTCTCGACTGGAGTTTGGCTGACGCAAAGCGCTTGTAAGGTCCCGATCTCTATGTCGTTGGCAAGGATTGAATTCTCTCCAGACTAAATTCTCAATGGGATAATGATAAGAGCATCAAAAAGAAATGGAATTTTTGTGATTTTTCCAAGTGTTCTCTCATAGTTTGTTCACGACGAGGCGATGCCATTGTGAAAAGCGATGGAACCTGGAGGTGTCATCTACATCAATGCATACAGCGATATTATATGTGCCATCGAAGTCATGAATCTAAATTTGAAGGCTGAACGATGATGAAACTAATAAATTGTGATGTGTTGAGACTAATACCAATGCTCGGATCTATGGGAGAATGCTGTTAGGGCATGTTGTTGGAGACGTATGATATAACCATCATTTGTGGTGATCTCCCTTTCTCTCTTTTTGTGGTCGTTTCATTTCCCTACGAAACAAAGAGAAACCGATCCAATCGCTTTGCAGATGTTATGGATTCCAAAGAAATGACATAATTAATGTTCGGGTTGTGATGCTTGCGGTTGCCTATGATTAATTTTAAGCTGTTTATGAGCTTCCACTCGTACCCCCTAAGAAATCACTACTACGACGCATATTGCTGCACTCAAGCCAAGTTCTGATAAAAAACGAAATATTCTGAGTGGCATGCTGGATGACAAAGTTAATTAATTATTGTTGTCTAACTGACCTCGGTGTTACCCCGAGTAAAACTTTCGCGTTTTACAGCTGTATAACTTACTTACAATGCTGGCTAGAGTTTTTGAAGAAGTTACTCGCACTCATTCATTTCCTATATTTCCCACAGAGACGATTAATTTTTCAGCGTTTAAATGATGCTTAAAAGAATGGAATTACAGTCATTAATTTTTCCCATAATTGATTCTTTTTTCCTTCGATTTTTAACAACTAATCTAAAGTTAATTACGTATTACGTTTAGCCCACTTTTTCAGATTTATAGTGAAGGCTTTACCAAAAACAGATTCATTTTTATTAATTTCTTTCCATGTAGAGCTGGGAAGCCCTGCCCCCAGACACAGCCACTTTTACATCTGACATCACTCCCTTGATTCTTGCGGCTCATCGGGATAACTACGAAATCATTAAGCTACTTTTGGATCGTGGTGCAACCCTTCCAATGCCCCACGATATAAGGCAGGATTTTTTTTGGCTTTGTCCAAATGACTATTTCATTCACCAACTTGTTCTATTTTACTTCAACTGATAAATGAATAAAAAATATTTGTAGATGTGGCTGTGATGAATGTGTTCACTCCCGTCTAGAGGACTCGCTCAGACATTCCCGTTCCCGTATAAATGCATACCGGGCATTGGCCAGCCCTTCCTTGATTGCTCTCTCTTCCAAAGATCCAATTTTGACGGCGTTTGAGTTGAGCTGGGAACTCAGGAGGCTGTTCTTCGCTGAACATGAGTTTAAAGCCGAATATATGGTAAGTGCACATTCAATACTCAAATGATCGTACTGTGCTTTTTGTGTTGCAGTTAAGTTGCTTGCAGTTCATTTTCATAGCGCACATAGGTAAAGCTAACTAACTATTCATTCGATAGAATGGACAATCATTCTGTTGCTATCTGGCTAAAATAGCCGGTCAGCATATTTGAAGTATTATGGCAAACCTAGTAGAATTTGTCCTTTCATCCGATCTACTAACTTGCAGCCTTTAGCGTAGTCGTAGTTGTTCCACTGGATTGAATAAATGCACTGTTTTTTTTCAATGAAGCTACGTAGAATTTGTAAAGAAAGCATTGGTATCAGCAAGAGGTATAGTATTTCCTTCTAATATTTCACGAGCCGCCTTCCCAAAATCCCATACTCATTCACAATTTATGTTATTGAATATCTGCTGTCAGTTTGTCACGGAAAGGACTACGTTTTTGGCATTTGATCCATCTATTTCATTCGACCCTTGCTGATTTTTTATCATTATTTGTCCAAAAGTTGACGACGCAACGAACTAAGGAAGTGAGAATCTTGTCAGCGAAAACGCCAAAATAGAAATAAGATCCATTTATTTGAGAAATGTTAACATTACGACATACAAAAAAGGCAAGTGATAGTATTAATGACCAGCGTGCCAAGAAACTGGAGCACCAAACACAAACAAACAATATTTTCTTACCACTTTCCTATGGAAATATCTTTAATACGTTAGGCTGGCTAAAAGCACATGAATATTTATATGCCAAAAAGAGATGCATTTGCGCTATAAATATTCATTTCTCTTATTATCGTCAGCTAAAGGATTTGAGTGAATGTTAAAATGTCTCAGTCAGTCGTCAGAGTAGCATTATTCGAGAGCATATTTTCCAGAATACAAGGCAAAGAAATGTCATTTTATGTACACATACGACATACACACACACACGTATTTGCATCTTTGGAATGACTCCTCTTTCCTAATGGACTTAACTAAAGGCAGAGATTTTTTTCCTTTAAGCTGGTGTGATGGGTGAAAGGGAAAAGAAAGAAAACAGATTTCGTTTCCCCTCAACTTGCCATTCATGCGTGTAGGAAAAAATGAAAAGAAGATAATGAGACAGATGAACGGATATCATGATTATTACTACCATCAGCGCCTCCGTCCTCAGAGATATATAGGCCGTTGCTCTTTTAGAACTACGAGTGTCATCGAAGAAGAAAGTCATCCTTTATGTTTTGTATGTATACCTCCCTTTTATTTTAATGATTGAAGGCACAATCTTGACGTGCAATAAAATACGCGGAAAAGGATATCCGTAGATGAATATGCCATTCTCTTGATATAGCTTTAAATTAATAAGCCTGAAGATAGTGATAATCTGCACAACTTTAGCGCTACACGCTCAAGCCTTTTCAGAGAGGATGATAAGTAGAATATGCTGACTCTTGACATAAGTAGGCTCATTAATCGCAAAATTTGATTGCCTCTTCTACTTCGCTTTCAACAAGATTAAAAGTAGGAAGAAAAGCTTCCATTTTATGCCAAAATATGTCTTGTGCCAAGATCATACCGTCCGTCGTCTATCCAGACTCGGAGTGATAAATTGAAATCGCTCTCCGAACAATTTTGTTTTGTGTATTACAGCTCGCTAGAAGATTTGTGCTCATTATTTGAGCGAGACTCAATTTGAACTTTCTTCCATCGCGCACGTATATAAATTTGGCCAGTTTTCCATGTTTACATGATTCAATTTACTGTGTCTACTGTATTCTATGAAATTCGCAAGAACAAAATTAGCAACTGGCTTGGTGCATTGTATACAAATACTTGTTCATTTGATTTAATAAACATAACTTTTACCTTCGCTTACTAGAACTTTGAACATAACTATATAGACTTTGAACACCCAGTAACTTTCAAATTTTGGATGTAAAGTTATTTTATTGGTGCTCTAAAGATTCTATCCTTCTAAAGATGTCATCTTATTAGTAAGTTTCTTTTTGAGCAAATCAATTACTGTCTGTGAATAAAAGACTTTGTTTACAGCTGAAAATGCATTTGTATTTAAGCAGTTTCGTTCCGGTTGGTCAGAAAAATATGACTTTGCACTTGCGCTTTACGTGTAAAGATCTTCAGATTCGTTTGAAATTTTGCTTTATGCAGCCCAGTTGATTCAAAAATGCTAAAACCAATGAACGTTGCAGCATGAGAACATAAACTATACGAACATGCCGAAATATAAGTACAGAGCTATTTAGACGAAACGTGACCTATATATCCTTTGTGCTTGGAATGCATAACGCCTTTTTAGTGAAAATTTAAAATCTGTGTACCTATGCAATCTAGTTTCAGTCACCTCGCGATAATCCTTGCACATGTCGTCGCGTACCCGACCTACCGGAGTGTAATCTATGCTTACTCAATTTTTGAAATAGGTTCCAATGAAATGCTGATTGTTTTCAAACTGAACGTTTTGCAAATGCAGAATGGGGCATACTTACAACCTTACAAATAATTTTTGCTCCGAACCATTGTTTCTCAAACTTAATTCCCAGCTTTGTGCATGCAATGTAAAATGGTTTCCTATTCTACCGCACAGTAACCACTCCCATCATCGCCTTCCCACCTGGGACAATCACTCATACTAGCATAAACGAAGTCAACAAACAAGCGGATTGAGTGTATACTTAACCATATCCAATTTCAGGGAAAGCTTAAACAAGTAGTTTATTCAAAAGATTCCTTTCCTCATCATCATCATCATCAAAGAAAATCTTAGGAAATTCCCAATGAGACCATTTGACATAAAAGAGGGATGCGAAAAAAATGTCAGATTTCCTGAAACCGTGCCAAACCATGTATAAAATTTATCATTGGGCCTTGCGTCATCTGAATGGGAAATGATCTACAATGTGGAGAAGAAAATCCTCGAAGTATTTCATCCATTCTTGAAGAATGAGGTAAAATATTGTATCCATTAGTAGCATCCTTTCCATGCATCGTTTCCACTGATGAGGAAAACGATTATCACGAATGAAAGAAGCTCGGTGGAAAAAAGTCTTCGTAGTGGTTTGCAACTCAAGTCGTGGTCCATTTTTTTCACTCGCACTCAATTGCGTTACCACTAACTATAAGCTAAAAGTAATTGTCATCCAGAACTTCTTACCTTTTACAACAGCACAATGTCATCTCTCCGACATATATTTCCATCGTAATAGTTGATGAGAGGGAGTAATGAGACTTGAGGGATTTCTTTCCTATTATGAATCTCATGTTTCTGCTTCAAGACATATACATGCTATATATTAATCACTTTTCAACTTAACTTCATATCGACTAATAATGCTGATGCTATATAAAATCTTGGTTGGTTTTCTCACAGGAGCTGAGAAAACAGTGTCAAGATTTTGCGACGGCTCTTCTGGATCATACTAGGAGCTCGTATGAACTTGAGGTTCTCCTCAATCATGACCCAACAGGACCGGCTTTCGAGCATGGCGAAAGAATGCATTTAAACCGTCTCAAGTTGGCCATTAAATTCCGTCAGAAAAAGGTGAGATTAAATTTCTTATAAAATTTACAGCTTACATAGAGCTTATATATTTAAATTCTGCAAAACGAGGCTTAATCATCTTTAGTAATAAAGTTGTTGGTACGGTACAAACTCAGCATTTCTCGAAAAAAATGCAGGAAAAGAAGGATAAAAAGTTGGATGAAGTAGTTGGATGAGTAGAGTGGAATTCGATATAGTTAGTGAATCATACTGCATATACTTAACAGGTATGAAAAAAAGATTGTGGACTAATACTAACAATAAGTTCCATGGACAAGCCAGTAGGAAGGCAATGAATATAGAATAGTCCCAGGATGAGGAGAAGTGTGTTGGTATGTGCCATAGAAGAAAAAGTGAGAACGTAAGAAACAGTGGGTTCAGGTCGACGAATGGAGTAATGTTATCTGACGTGCATAATCCTTCAAGATCTCCTAGTAATCCATCAAGAGCCATAGACCGTTATAAGTTATATTTATCTTTCACTTTTTATTCGCCAAATGTGTAGAAAAAGTCTTCTTGTTTTTTTACTGGGGTGGGTGAAAACACTGACTTCCTCATGCATCATTCTCACTTCTGTTTCGATGAGTTTAAGTTTGCAGATATTCGTTGAAGTTTTAGACCTCTGAAGTCTGAAGAGTATCATCATCATCATCATGATCATCTTGCTACTTTTCCAGAAGAAGTGACTGAAAGAGTGTGGAGAACATGACTTATTGAATGTGATTAACCATTTTAGCATTGCTGGTGTTAGCGTTATTAGGCTCTTCAGCACCCTTTTCTACACAAGATGCCCTGGATAACTAAAACTACTGAATTTATTCATGCCTTTTGTTTTCACTTCGCAGTTTGTGGCCCATCCAAATGTACAACAGCTGCTGGCATCCATTTGGTATGAAGGTACGTTCTTACACCAAGTTTTCTCTCTTACTCTTATCTTACTCATCTTCAATATTACTGCCATGGTTGATTGTGAGTCACAATCAACCAGAATTTGTGACCCATATTTGAGTAAATACATAATTGGAATTAACAACGACGGCATTAGATGTAATGAGATCTTTATTACTTCCAACTTTTTTGTGTGTCAATTCTTCTTGTTTTGGAAAAGTTTTAAGAAGAATTTTGAAATGCTAATTTGAGATTCAAACGAACTTTTTATGTAAAAGTAAACGACGTCAGGCGTGCTTCCCTTATTTCGTGTATTAATGTTTTTTGAATATTATGCTTGACTTACAGGCTTGCCGGGATTTCGACGTCGTAACATGGCCCTTCAAGCACTAGAAGTTATCCGTATCGGTCTCCTCTTTCCCCTGTTTTCTCTTTGCTACATCATAGCTCCACATTCGTCCTGGGGTCAAACTATGAGGAAGCCTTTTATCAAGTTCATCTGTCATTCCGCATCTTACTTCACTTTTCTTTGTGAGTCTTAAAAAATAACATGGTTCCCCTTCCCTTATCTCATTTTCTACTTTGTCCACCATTCACTACTTATTGGACACAGAAGAAATAGAAATAATCCCTTTTGGATTCTTCTTGAATGAGCGTATCATATCATCGTACTTGACGATCATGACAAGTCATTATTCAATTTCCCTCCTTTTGCCCTTTTCCATCTTTGTAAGTATACATGCTCAAGACTTACTTTGAGTTGTGCCATATGAAGGTCTTCTTTTCTTCGAATTTTCCAATTTAAAACGTATATAAGTATACTTCATAAGGTAAGATTCTCTTATCATCACAACGACACGATATAATTCAATTTACGAAACGTCAAGCCATTACAATAATGCATTATTCGAGAGAAGAGAGGAAAGAGTATGTAAAAAAGTAAAGTGAATCGATGTTAAAAAGTGAACCATTTCTCAGCACTTTATCGCCTTTCTATCCACACTTACTCTCGTAGTTCATTGCATTTTTAATATGACTATCAAATTTCACTTTACCCCTATTTCCCCCTGAAATCATAAAATTCCTCAATTACTATTCGATAAAGCAGAAAACGATCTCACTTTAAGTGGAAAGAATGCAATAAAACATGATTGTATTCTATTATTCCCCTTTTTTACCTTGCCGATTCCCTTTTTTCATGTTTTCATGTGTGTGTGTGTGTGTGTGTGTGTTTGCACAACAATCCATTTCATGTGAATGCGCCTTATTAAACCTGCAGTAGTGGAAATGCGATAAAACTGGCAATCGTTAAAGTCAATTTTTTGAATTTGTAACCTCATTGTAATAAGCATTGAAAACATCTGGAGAATGGCCTCACTACGCTAACTAACTGCATATGAGGGAATTTCTTAGTTTAAAAATTCTTTAGGTCATATGACCCTGTTGCGAAAATGAGGAAAATGCTAAACCAGTAAATAAGACATAAGTACACACACATACACGAGTTGTCCATTTTACCTAGGTTAATTGTTTGTTTTCATGATTGCAATTCGTTTTTTAAGTTGAATCAGTAATTGTAATGATTGTAAAAGACCTGTCGATCATTGACGCTTTTTCACGGCACTTCTGGTCTCTCTTACTTTGCCGTGAACCAGACCATTTCTTTCATGTTCCAAATGTATTTAAGTGTCATCAATTGCTCGACATTCTATCTTTTCGTTGGTCGGCAGTCGCCACCATTCCACTTCAAGGCGAACCTAATATTGTGTACATTATTGGAAATACTCTGCCCACTATCCCGTGCCCATCTCTTTCGTGGCCTCCCTTTTCTTTTGGAATATTTCCAAAGAAAATTGAATTTTTCACTGTAAAGTGGAGTAAAGGATTTCTCCATAAAAGGCAAAATGGAGCACGATCAATGCATGAATCAAACTTTATAGCACTATTTTATTCTTTCTATTTCCGTGTCCATACATAATATAAAAAGTCGGTGATGGCAATGATGATGATCATGATCATAGCTTTTATGTGTTCATGGCGTGAGCTCGAGTTCTTTCTCTCTTCAAATCTAACTATAAGCATCCATGTTTGGAAGTGAGTATCATGCACGTACGAATAGGAGTCCTAATATTATGTAAGACTTTTCATATTGGGAAATAAAATGTTTCATGTTTTTGACTTAAAATTTAATATACTCACGTCGTCATCATCATCGTTGTCTTCATGATCAACTGCGTCACAATTCCTAAAGAACCAACTTTATTTCCTGTATTGGTTGCAATAATAATGATACGTAGCTTTGGCAGGGACGCTGCTGGATGCAAGAGCTACAGATCCAGATCCTCTACAATAATTCGTCGTACCATGTCTGATATGTATGGTTTTCCTTGTGGTTTGGTTTTCTCTATCTTGTTTGAACGAGTCCGACATGAAAAAAAAATGAAAAAGATATGTTAGCAAGTCTGGCTGAACCAACTGAAATGGAGGAGAAACAGGAAGGTCAATCAATTTTCTGCTTTGTGTCACTCTATTCCACTAGAAATATCTTTTTTCGTTGAAAATAGAAAGTTGATCTGAGCAACGGAAAAAAATTGAAAAATGATTTTTTATCTGATAAGGTATCGAATAGGATAGTAAGGAATTTTTTCTGTCGTACTTTATTCTTTTACGTTTATTTTCAAATGTAAGAGTATGAAATCAAGATGAAATAACATTTCCCTTTCCCGTTGATATGCATGCATCATACTTGAGCTACGCTCAATTACCTCATGTGGTTTAAAGATGATGTATCGGGAAACTAGTTGTGCGAGCATTTATCATCGCTCCCAAGACTTTTCTCAGCTGAGGAATGAAAGAAACGCAATGCAAGGATGAGAAGTGGGAAAAAACTCTCTTTGCTTAGATTTTATTTTTGTGTTATTTATTTATTTAGGTCAAAAAAGAAAAAAAAAGATGCTATTTTTCTATGTGGGCCAATCTTGATAACATGACAGGCTCTTGAGAGGGGAAATGAAAGAAAAGAGGGAGAAAATTACCATTTTCCCTTAGTATTTGTGTTTGTTTGGTGGTGAAACTGTAGAATTGCTTGCTTTCTTGGAACTCTGAACCGCTTGACATACTCGCCCTTTCCCAAACATCTCCAAGAGGACCACGGAAGTATCGATATGCCAGGGCAAAGTAGAAGTAACCACTTCTCTTTCTCTCTTGGTTTGGTTGACCCTTCTCCATTCTCTTCATTTATTTTACTCTTTACTTTGCACTTTCCTGGGCATTCTCATATTCTTTTACAATTTACAGTAGCTTTCTTCTTGACAATTGCAAGGGTATTCCCATGTGCATGTCCGTGTCCAAACAGAAAACTGTAAGAGAAAGGGCTAACATGAAGAAAAACGTATTACTCATCAATTTCTTTGTCTTGTAGCAAACTTTTTGCGTTTGGAACAAGTCCAAACTTCTCTGACTTCCTAAGCCCGTCGACGATTCTTGTTGTTGTGGTCACAACCATCATCAGGGAGGAAAACAAAAATAGAACAAATTTTAGTATGTTCAGCAGAATAAAAAGTGCTCTTCCATCCAAAGTTAAAGAGTTACTCTCGTTATTATACCTGTGGAAAAAGAGTGTGTCGGCACACTTTCATTCAGTTGAGCCGTGCTGCCTTTGCTGACAATGTGCCACATTGGTTGAATTGTATTCTTTAGCGAATCAAAGACCTAAATAAAAACTGGCTTGTCTGCTACGTGTAAACACTTTCTGATGAGAAATAAAAACTTTCACTTTTATTCTTTCAACCTCTAGACTGACTACACTAGACTGACAAATAAGTAATTGTAGCAGCAGGTCCAAGGATCTGGGTAGATGCACATGTAACTATTATATTCTTATAAAAATGTAAAAAAAGCATTTAGTTTTGCATTGTTTTTTCTGCATATCATACGCTAGCTATCACTCCTAATTTGAACAATGTTTCTGCCCATTCCTAATTGAGTATTGTTAAAACCCGTAGCCATCCAATTGTACATTTCTTTATCTATATCTATCAGCACTTTCAGTAACGTATTAATCATTTAGCCCTGGTCAATACAATCTTGTTAGAGAATATTGAAATATGAAAAGAGTTGTAAACTAATGGAAAACAATTCAAAGGGAAAAGCGCATTATTGCTTTCTTTTCTAAAAGTTTCTGAATTAAAATTTACGAATAGCATATTTACAATGACATGAACACAACACATACTTTGAAAAGCAACATTTCAACTTAAAATATAATAGTTTTAATTCGACTAGAAGCAGTATGGAAAAGGGGGGAAAATGTTTTCTGACTTGTAGTGCTCAAATAAATTTGAGCATCCGTTTCTTCCATGTTACATTGTGGTTTATGGCCATCTGATTATCTTAAACGATGAAAGATTGGGTGAGTGACTTGAACTTTTCAAGAAGTTCTCTAAGTATTCAAATCTACAAAATGAAATGAGTTTAGTCATGTTTTGCACTTTTCCAGTAGTTTATTTCCCCTTGAGAAATAACTTCGATAGCCCCAAATGGACAAGTTTGTTGTATGTGTGGAAAAAATTTTTGGCCTTTCATGGGCGAATTCAGTCCCGAAAGATATATATATTTGCATTATAAGAAAATCCTCCTACATTGGGATTGGGAGCTGTATTTTCGGATTGGTCTTTTTATAGCAAACATGTATCTTTTGGTTGAATTCCCATTGAAAACATTCTATTGAAAATGCATTTTGACCGAGCCAATTGATATTTAGAATTTCAGAACTATCAGCTAAGTAAGTCCTTTATTGTATCTCCATTCCCAAAAACGTATTCTAACACTAAAGAATAAATTTGTCAAGGCAGTTGATGACCAATATTTATAAAGTTTTGGAAATAATGGATTTAGACAAATGAAAAGGGTCTCTCCCATTTCATATTTATTATCTTGAAAAGATCAAATACCGTTATTAATTTAAGTATGTTGATTCGTTCGTTTTCCTAGGGATACTTTGTATTCTCTTTTCGTTGTTCAGCCAGGTGCATTTATAAAAAAAAAACCTTTTTTTAAATTCAACACCATATACATCCTCCACTATACCTGTACCTTATGAAATAAGTATCTTACTTAGACGACCTACAGATTGTGCGAAAATCATGTCCAATGAGTAAGGATAGTGTGTATTTTGCTCTTACGTAAAAACCACGATTAAACCCTCCCCTATATTTCTGGATTGCCTATACCAATATCGTGTATGGACCTCTTTTTTTGAAAATGAACTTGAAAAGTATAAAAAAAAACCTAATTTTTTTCTGCTTTCAACAGTTTTATTAATATTGGCAAGTCAGCGGTTAGAGTCGAAACTCACGAAATGGTTAGAGATTGACACGAACTCCACATATTGGGTCTCGACGGATGTTACGAAGACAAGAGGAGCACCGCCGACATTCGTTGAATGGTTTATACTGGCTTGGGTCTCGGGTACGTAATATTGACGACCATCAACATCATCTTCACGATTTCATCCTCAATTCACAATATTGCAAAGAACAAAACGCTGCTGCTGTTACTACGGCGTCTATTTATGCCAAACCACTAAACTTCAACATCTTTTTTCATGGAATATTTTTTTGTGTAAACCGTCGCTTTACCCGTTCTTCTTTTACACATTTTGCACGAATTCTCCGTTTATTTATTTTATTTCCTCGTGCCGAGTCCCCACAGTCAGTTTTCAGAGGCATGGCTAATAAATCACGGGTAAAATTCATCCGCGTGTTCTCCGCCTTCTCAGCCTCATCACAAGCCGAGAAAGAGGCAGTGCTTGGGAATAATGAGATCAGACAATCACAAAAACGGAATAGAAAACTTTTTAACGGGAGTTGCAACAGCTTTACTCATAGTCATTGCAAACTTAGTGGAGAGAATGAGCGGTAGACATACATCATCCCTTTTACTCTCTTTCCTTTCCGTAGCCATTTGTGAGCCTCATTGCAAAACACAGAATATATAACACGAAACACATGAAAAATGTGCATTTCAAATCGTGAGTAAGGCAGAGATTTACCGACGCTTTACAATATTAAAACAAATGGATTGAGGCTTGAGGTGAGACGTCCACAGCGACCAGTAGGAAGAGGAACGCACTCTAAGTAAATGTTATGCAAGATCATGACGTCCAACATTCAGGCTACTTGCAAACAATCATTTACGGACTATTTCAATGCCATTTTCTAAAAATAACCTTCCGTTTAAATCATTTCTAGTGGCTGACATGCACCTAAGTGTCTTACTAAAAGATATTAAGCATTGGATATTTTACCACTTAAGAGAAGGATTTTTAATGAAAAATTCAGAATCACTCAAAGACTCGCATGTGCAGAGTGCAGATTATGTATTGTGAATAAGGATGATGAGTGCATATGATGTCTTTTGTATTTTGTTGGTTTTGATTGCACTTTTTTGCCACTTTACTTTTCTCGTAAATTATAGGACTGATTTGGAGTGAGATCAAGCAATTATGGGATGTGGGCCTCAGGGAGTACGTGAGTGATATGTGGAACGTTCTGGATTTCGTGACAAACTCTTTGTACGTGGCTACCATTGCCCTACGAATAGTTGCTCATTATCAAGTGAGTACAAATACCAAAGCCAAACCTCGTTTCTTGATTTAGCTGCCTGAGTAGACTAGACTAGCTGAATGGATGGATGACATGAAGCACCTCCTATGGTGAAATCAGTTCCTGTGAAATGAAGCTAATTCGGTGAAACAAAGAGAAAAATTATGCCAGCAAAAGTTTTGTTTTATGCTGCTTCTTATATTCATAGGAATGTGTCAGCTACGCTTAATTTAATCCTCTTATTTTCTAGTAACATCACACGTAATCACAATAACAATGGAAGGTATTATAAAAATGTACAATTTTTTTTCCTTATCACAGGTTCAAAAGGAGATGCAAGGAATGTCATCGGAAGTGAAACGCGAGAATTGGGACACTTGGGATCCTATGCTAATAGCTGAAGGCTTATTTGCTGCAGCCAATATTTTTAGGTGAGTTCTTTTTGCGAGAAAAGTGAGAGGAAAAATAAAGAAAATCAAATCCTCCAAAGGAAAATATTTTATGAGGATGGTTGTTGATTGTGTGCGTTTGAAAGCTGAAATAAGGGGAAAGCTTTAGGAAGAGAAAACGAAAAGATGAAAAAGTCCATGGCCCCTGGCTTTTCGTTCTTTCTCTATAAAAATAAAAATGGCTTCCACTGTGTGGTAGGGTACATGAGTATTATGGCTTTGTCAGTTAAAACACTTCTAGTTTTTTTCTTCCACATCTTTAAAAAGCATTTGATCTGAGAAAGGTGCTCACAAGGAACAAGCTTCCTGAATTCGTTTATTGTGTGCCGGAGGCATTTTCTCTCTTCGTTTTGGTTTTCTATCGAATGAATTATATATTTCGTTAGAGAGGGAAAATACTGAGAGAATTTTTTATCACTTTCACGCACATTACTTATGTTATACCATATTTAATCAAGATGATGTATGTGTGCGAGCCGTGCACAATGTTGAGAAGGAGATATTTTGTTGCAGGCATGAAGAATATAAAATCCAACTTTATGAATAATACATTTAACAAAATCACCCTCCGTCCCGCCGCCTACAGTTTTTATTTTCTCTTCACGGCGTCCCTATAATATTGTCTTTACTAGACATCTCTAGACTTCACTAGGTATTCTCCTCTTGTACTCATCGTCAGATTCAAAATTGAGCAAGTCTTCTTAGGGGCCTTCTTGTCCCAAACACTAATAAAATATCATTCCAGCTAATAATCTCAATGAAGACGGTTTTCCTTAGCTTAAGACGCTATAGGCATGTGTCTCATTAAAACTTGATGTTACCAGCAATGACTTGTTGTCGTTAGTCCTGAAAAATGTTTTCTCATTTTTTCCAACTTACAACGACAATATCTACTTGATACTAACTGTACTAAAAAGGCTATCATCACATCCTTACCCTTGAATTTGTTAAATTGAGATTTGTAATCTACCGCTCGCCATCATTAGGAAGAAAGTGAAATATGCTTTTGCAGCCTGGTTTTGGAATGTGTTTGTGCGGTTGATTATGTACTCTGTTCCATTACCATATTCATTTTTTATCAATGCAATGTTCAAGCATCCACCGTTGCGACTTTGCGACTTTCAGACGGCCAAATGCATCAAGCCATATATCTTTTGCCAGTCCATGCGATGCAGGAGAAGAAAGTTTTACAGTCTCGAAAAGTCATCATCGTTCTGGGATGTACGTAAGGAACAGACTGCCTAAGTATATCAAAAAGGGGGATATAAGTAGTAACAGTAATACACAGTCTAGAATGCATTTTATACTACTATTCGTTATTGTTGTTTAGCATTTTCTCTAGTCTCTTTTTTTCTAATTTCCGATGAGTCGCTGTAAAGAAAAAGTCTACTGGTGTGCGAGCAAGTAAAGAACATACATTCTTATTTAAGCTTAAAGGTAGGTGAAATCAATTGGTTTCGGTCTTTCGGAGAAGCACATGTTAAACCATTTATGGGGACATGTTGAGCACGACCATTTCCACTATTTATGTTCCCATAAATATACACTTTTATTGCAAATGGTAATTAGAAATCCTTGTTGTTTCGGTTCCACAAAATAACATTCACGAGAGCCATGGTAGTAGGGTTTGGATTGCTAACATGGGAATTACAATTCTACACATGAGTAAAGTCGAGTAATTCTTTAGTTTAGTGCAAGGTAAGTGCTCAACGTCTATTAGCCAAGACCGATCTATAATCTTCATGTAAAGCTTTTATAAACACAACAATGTATCAGACGGACTCAATCTTGAAAAATGCTTGATTTTGTTTTAAAATGCCGTAAAGTCAATTTTAGGGGGACGTAAGACGTGTTTCTAAAATCTTGTAAAGATGAATAATAACGAACCAAAACCGCAATGCTGCTTTTTGTACTTTAGAAATAATGACCATTTCTGAACACGATAATTGTCATTTCCTGAAAGTTTATTACATATTAAAATATTGTTTTTTTAAAAGATTTTTAAAAAATATTTCCTTTCTACAGCTCCCTGAAACTTGTCTACATTTTTTCTGTGAATCCATACTTGGGACCTTTACAAATCTCATTGGGACGAATGGTGATGGACATCATGAAATTCTTCTTTTTGTACATCCTGGTTCTGTTCGCCTTTTCTTGCGGTCAGTTTCTTGCTATGATTTTTATGGCTTACCATCATGCAGTATCATTTTATGATGCTTGCCTTATTTAACACCTGCTCATTCCATCATTGTCTATCCGTTGATCTTGCAATTTGGCTCAATATGTGCGGCGGCGTATGATTGGATTAGTATTATTATTATGATTAGTCTCACTTGTAGTTCCCATTAATGGATTCCTGGGGATTTTCTCATAAAACACAATTAAGCAGAATTTCTGTTTGTTTCAACGTAAATGCATTGCAGTTTACATTGCTTACAGCTTATGTTAAGTAAAAGCATGAGATTGTTTTGTTTTTGAGTTCATCTTTTTTTTTTTTGCTTTCCAAGATCCATAACTTGGTAAGGACTTGGTGCACGGACATAATCATAATGATTTGGAACTTACTTGCGTTTACTCACTTGAAAATGGATGCATACATTTATTACAAATATTCTCTTTCACTCTCAAATATTTCGATTGCCAAGACACTACAAAGCTCGGAATTGTTCTTCGGAAAAAGGAGGACATACGACGACTTACTACCACTGCCATTACCATTATGATTATTGTTATTGTCATATCACAACTATTATTACTCACGTTTTACTATGCATCCCCTTCGTTCATGGAAATGTGTGGGTTGGTGGTAGCTTTTGACGATGCATACCACGAATATAATCTCATTTCAAAAAATAAATCTTAACATTCATGCAGCTCAGCTATAAAATAATATTGCTAGGGTATTTTTGAAGCTGTAGTGAAACAATTTTTTTTTTGTATTTTTGGAATGCTAAGAATGAGCATGTTTTTGTTTTCTTTGTCATTTTTCCTTTTCTTTTTTGAAGGAAAGAAACTGTGGGGTTTTGCATGAAATGGAATGGAATGGGAAAATGTCATTGTAATGCCCTTGTTTGTTCTTTTCTTCTAAGAATAATCAAGACAGGATGATGGTTCTGATGGGGAGGAAGTGGGTGTGTGTTGAGAAGAAAACCTTTTACGTAACTTAATCAAGGAAAAAGAATAATGTCCAATTTTGTGCATGATGCTTTTTAACATGACATGAGTTTAATAACGTGTTCTCGTTTTTTACAACAGAATACGACAACCCAAATTTGCTTTCTGGTTTCAAAGTTATTGCGAGATGAATAATACGATCAAATAATACACTTTGATGAGGTGTACGCATTTCAGGGCGATTTGCAATTGAAAAAAGAAAAGTAGCAGCTGCCTTTCCATTTCGATTGAAAATTCGATAGATGGTCTCACTTCTCCCCCGGAGGTCTAAAGTGAATCGTACAGAACATGGCAGCAAGGAAATGTAGACTCCAATAAATCTTAGATGGATGAGTGATGACGATGACGTAGCAATATTATAGCGTAAATGCAATATGTACTGATGATGGAAGAGGTCAAAAATTTAATAGCAAGTTCCCAATCGTTCTATGCCAAATAGATTATAGATTATACAAAACAAGTGAGTAGGGTTTCGTGCAGCAATGAATTTTTAGTGCATGTATATATGTGTAGTGTTCAATTTAGTGTCTTGTCAGCTGCCGCACTTCATCATTTTAACGTACGTTTATGAATTCAAAGGAAACGTATGAATGTAATGGTTTTCATTAGCTTAAACTCCCAAGTGGAAATATACCTAATACTAAATGCACTTTTTTCCCTGTTAAAACGCGTGCCCTGTCTTATACGCACGTGTGATTTTCAAATAATGGATGGTCTAGTCAAAGTAATAGAGATAGAGCAAGCTGGAATTTATGGTTTCGGCTATTTACGCTGCTTCCTGGTTTTGCCCTGAATTTTTGCTCCTTTTGAAAGCTTTTGAGTAGACGCCAAGTAAGCCATCAAGACCCTGGTCTCGAAATGTTTGGCAATTATGCGGTAAACTAAAATTTGCTTTGCTTCTATTGTGCTACTTAGGTACTCTATGGCTGGCCGGAACGTTAATGGAATTAATTCCGTTTTACATAATAATGTCTGTTTACTCCCGCAGGTATGAACCAGTTACTGTGGTATTACGCTGATTTGGAGCTTATTCGATGTAATCATTACAAAGAGGCTAGAAGGAATGAGTCGCTAGGCCAAGGCGATCATTTCAATGTGTATCAGTATGAGCGGGAGCCCGAAGGCTGTATTTTATGGCGTCGATTTTCAAAGTACAAAACGAATACGCATCAACATGACATTTTTTTGCTATGTTCTTTCTTAGAAAAACGTGCATTTTCATGTAGCTTTTTGAAATCTAATCATTTATTAAAGAGGTCGAACTTTGTTTTCTGAATATTTAATGCAAAACTTTTTTTATCACGAACTTTTCTTCTATTTCGTTCAGTTTATTTGAAACAAGTCAAACCTTGTTTTGGGCCGTGTTTGGTCTCGTGGAGCTGGAAAGTTTCGAATTGGCTGGAATCAAGGGCTTTACCAGGTTCTGGGGTCTTTTTATGTTCGGGTGCTTCTCCGTCATCAACATTGTGGTCCTCTTGAACCTTCTCATCGCCATGATGAATCATTCTTATCAGTTTATTTTTGTAAGGAACTCCACACCATATCCTCTCTAATTCAATTCATTCCACTCATCCATCCTCTTGCAAAGTGTAATATAATTTGATTTAATTATTTTAGGAAAAAGCTGATGTGGAATGGAAATTCGCGCGTAGTAAATTATGGATAAGTTATTTTGAGGAAGGGGCCACCGTTCCACCACCATTTAACGTCATTCCTACGCCCAAAACATTCTATTATTTCATCCGCTGGATTTTTAAGAAACTCTGCAAATTCTCTGTGGCAGCGAAACGAGAGCACATCAAGACTATCAGGGTGAGAAAAAATACTAAGGAAAGTTTCTCTCTTTTCTACCAATGTCAATTCGTCTAATTCTTACAAAAAACAAAACTGAACGCACAATGAATGCCGAGGCAAACCGATTGCAATATTGCATGCATACGTAATATCATGTTCATCTTCTTTTTAGTCCACTTATCTTTTTCTTCTTTCTCTTCTTCATCCATCTTTAAAAATGCGATAGATGGTCTGAAGACAAAGGAGTAATAAAAAATATGGGATTCCTTTATTGTCATGTATGTTCACATCACATCTCAGCGTCTCCCGATATTTTAGGAACGAGGAACCGCACACAGGCGACTGGCCTACACAAAATATTCCTTTTTTTTATAAAAACTACAACAACACTTGAAATGAAACAGTAGAAAACTGCACAAAAAATCTCTTTTTTCCACTTGTTTTTATTATCGGAATAATGCATCGCATGTCACATCTTTGCGTCCTGTTTTCCCCCAGTTCTTCCTATTTCACTGTATTTTCCTTCATCCATACTCCAAAAAATTTTAACGAGAAAACTTTTTTTTTCCTTTTTCCTTACATATATTATGCATTTCATAGAAGAAGCGTATCTAGGAAGTAGTTGTACTTACTTCATCGTTACCAGTCCCACATTCACCTTTTCAGTTTGTCTTGTCTTGCTAGTCTAATACATAAAAAGGTTTCCATCCAAAAGGGAGTAACAGGATTTCGTATTCGCTCCTTACATAATATTAAGTTTTTTTTTGTCCTTTTGTCGTACATCTTTTTTTCGTCTCAAAAAGTAACGAACAAGGAGAGCATTTTTTTGAAGAGGTATTAGAGAAGGAAAACTTTTAAAATACCTGCTGGCACTGTCGTTCCGGCTCATTTTTACTGTTCAAGTCATTTCCAAATCAGTTCTTTGCCTCCTTCCCGTCTCGTCGTTCCCATATTTTCCAATTCTCCCTTCTTTTTTTCGGGGTGGATCTCATGCCCTGACTTCACTTGTCCACTTCATTTTTCGCATTCTCTCAATGAGCTAGCTAACAAACAGAAAGAGAAGCAACCATATTTTTTCTACCCCTTTTACTTCCTCCAGCCTTTCACCTTCTCTCCTCCTATATATCACTTCCATATGGCCCGTGTGCGATCTCGCCATCGAACATCGGGGCAAAAGACTTGAAAAAAATGTTGAAGCTTCTTCAGTTCAGCTTGCGGGGATGCTGGTGCCGCTGATGATCATCTTCATTATCTTCATTCCACTGGTAGTAAAAATGGCAAAGCATACAAGACTTCGAATCCTTTTTTTTCTTCTTCGTCGGTCGGTCGGTTGTCTTGCTCCGTGCCAATAGTGCACTGACACACGTACAAATTTGGTGACCTGACTGGGACTCGCAGTGTATCACCATCATTATTATCATGATCATCATCAGGGAATAGAAGAAAAAATGTGTATAGTTTTTTTTCTGCACACAACTTTACTTTCTTTCTCCCCCTCTCTCTCATTCTAACAAAGTATTAGGAATGGACTGGACATCTGCCAATCTCAAGTGGACTCCTCTCTCCTGATTTTCTCGAACACGAATGTAGCTGTAGCCTCATAAAAATACAGTTTGGAAGAATCTTGGCGCGGCGATAAAAACAACTACAGTTTGGAATATAAAAAAATAAACGAAGCATGCCCTAAAATGAAGCCAACAAAATGTGGAATATGATTTTTTTCTTCCTATTTTTCTTGCATGCACAAGGATTTTTCTCGTGCAACAAAACACAAATGTGTTTCTACTTTTTAGGCTTTTTAGGCGTCCATAATTAAAATAATGTTTCATGCCGACATCCTCACACTCATTATTTTTACGTAGTTTTTCAATGGTGATGTAAGTAAAAGTGGAAGTTACCAGGAGTAAGTAAGTAGATACTAGATGCTGTGTTGAAATTTGAAGCTTGTCTGTCAGGCGCTGGGAGGAACATGAACGGTCGTTACATGTGAGACACCTACGGCTATTCCAAAAGAGTACTTGCTCATGTCCCTCTTTCTGAAGCAATATAGTAATTGAGAATTGAGGGATAAGAAGAGGAAAATTTCGTAGATTGTTTGCTAGTGTTTTCTCATCCCAACGTAATACGATGGACATGGTTTAATGCTACATATTCGATATAGATAGGTAGGCTCATCTTTTCATCTGTTTTCCTTTTCCTCGGGCAAATTCCAGTTAATTGGCGTGTTCCAAAAATGTAATACCTTTCTTTTTGTACTAAACTATTTTTCTTTTTGTTTTTAAGGATTGATATCCTATTAGGTAGATTATCCTTTTTACTTAAATAAGCACTATCGGCGAAATTCCTAGAAGAATTTTTAGCAATAAAAATAGACCTAAAATCTTGGGGAGCCTTTGATAATACCAATCTGTGAGACAAGACTAGTGGTCTTCATGAGATTCCTTTTGTGTTGTGCTGGGAAGGACGGCCGTCTAGAAATGGAATTTTTCCAGAACATATTAAAAGGATGATGTTTTCGAGTAAGACATTAGTAGACTCACAGAATGCATTCTTAAGAAAACACAACGAATGGTGATCCAGGGGCACTCTAACTTTACGTGTGTGACTTCACGAAGAAGAGCAAAAAAGCAAAAAAGCAAAAAAAAAAAAGATGAACAAAAACCGTAAATTACCTTTTCTCTTTTGCAACTTTTTTGGCACTGAATTACACCTATTAGCGGCAAAGTATCTGGTCTGGGTTTTTAATTCTTATCCAAGATTTTTATATCCAGTTGTAAAGATAGACTAAGTCATAAATGACATTCATAAATGAATTATAAATAGAGCGATTCGTTTTTTATGTGTTTTAGCGTAAAGCACAGCAAATGAGCGAGCGAGATTTTCGGTATCAGGTACGTTCTACTTTAAATTAATTTAATTATGTTTTGTGTATATGTGTGTACATGACGAGAAAAATTTACGAAGGGAAGCTGAGGTTTTTCTTCCATTTTCTTCCAGAATATCATGAGAAATCTAGTGCGCCGCTATGTAACCACAGTTCAACGAGAAGCTGACAATCAAGGCGTAACTGAGGATGACGTAAATGAGATCAAGCAAGACATCTCCGCCTTCCGGTGTGAACTCCTGGAAGTACTGAAGAACAGTGGGATGAACACTTCCTCCGTCACTGGCTCACATGGTGAAAGCAATTGGCTTTTCTTTATTTTTCTGTGAAACTGGAATTGGAAATTGGAAGTGACCTTAAAATCATGTATCATTTTGTTTTCGATTTTATCATTGTCATTACATTACAAAATGGAGCTGAACTAAGCCGAGAGTTTACATAAAGTTTGTAAGAATCTTTTAACTGCAAAAGACGGCTCCGTCTTTAGTGGTAATCACGTCAGTTTGTGACACGTTTAATGAAACATTGTTCCCGGAAATTTTGACAGGCTCGTAAAAAACAGGGGTGTAGTGGTCTTTTGCTGGTGTCATATAATATCTCAATCTTTTTTATATGAATAGGGTTTCGACGTCAATCCATTCAGCCTTTTTATGTAGGATCCGTCCTATTGTAATAGAATATCATCATTCTTTTTGTATGTGTGCGCGCGTGTGTGTGTGTGTGTGCTTTTTATTGATCATATCATAAAGAGAAAGCCGTTTTTAGATCACAAAGGGAAAATTAATGGGAAAGAAATTCCCGTGGAGAACGATTGTGCCCTGGAAGGTACATAATTCTTAAATGCAGCTTTTTTATAATGTTTGGGTGGTTGGCCACATTGTTGGAGCTAGAACTAACTCTTTTGATAGCTTCATGACCAGCGTTCTTTTTAAACGCCGACAGGGAAAACATAGCAGCAGAGGATCCTACCGGAGGATCACTAGTCGACTTTCACAATCCAGTTAAAAATTGCTATTGGATTACAATGCTTTTGGCCAAGGAAAAGAATAAAGATCGAAATTGCTTTGTGAAGCAGTTTATGAGAGGAGTGAGGGGATCATGAGGAAAGGCATAATGAGGTTACCAGGGGGAAAAATCCAATAATATGCACACTACTGGAAATGTTTATGGTTTGTGGTTGTGACACGTTCACCGGATTATTTTCGCTGGGTGTTTAAAAAAAGGAAAAAAAAAATCTTGCACAAATATCTTGCATTATCTTGTGTGATAAAAATAGATAGTGGAATGAGAAAGAATGAAGAGAATTATCGTTCCTGGCGAAGCTCCACGCGGAAACACCGTTTCGGAAAGGAATATCATGCTTGAACTCACTCAGTCTTCCTTTATCTATTGTCATATTACTATAATTATATAGCTGCTCTAAATTATTATATGCGGCTCCACATCCGAAATAGAATTAATAGGAACCCAAAAGGCTACATTTAGGTTGAGGAAATATTAATACATAAATATATGAAAATGGACATAAGATGTTTTGAAATGTGCGTCACTAATTCAGGCTTAAACAACATATAAAACTTTTAAGTCCACGAGAACTTCCGTAAAGCTTCCGGTCTGAGGGAGAGGTAAACTCCAATTTACTCAAGTTTTACGAGTCTGTTACTCCTGTTCATTTTGTGGCTTTTTTGGGGGAAACGGAGAAAATGAGTTTTGTCGTATTTTGGGGAATGCAAGTAAAATGTGATATAGTATACTTAAAAAGTAATTTAGTTTGCGGTTTTATACGCGGGGTTGATTAAAAGTAATAAAAGCGCGCGTCTTCCTCTAATAGTTTGGATTGGAAAAAAGTGAAGTCATTAAAATTTGCAATTGTATTTGTTTTGTTAGCATTGTTTATTATTTTTTGAAGGCTCCGGAGGAAAAAAGAATCGTCAACGGGAACGACGGCTAATGAAGGGATTCAACATCACGCCCGCCCCTCCGTCCAACACGACGCCACTCCTGTCCGAGTTCATGGAACTTGATCCGCTGCACGAGAATGAGGCCGTCCACTATGACAAGAAATCACCAAAGGCATACTAAAACAAATTGTCTCAAGTCAATGCATGGCATTTGCTTCTCGATTCATGTGCTTTAGCTGGATTTTGTTGAGATGGAGCATGGAGGAAGACTTTATGTTTTTGATTCTCTCCAGAATAAGTTGGCTCGACTGGCGAAAATGGCAAACCAGAAGCGGGAGATCTCAAAACGCAAATGGGGAACGCTGATTGAGGCTGCGAGAAACGCGGGGATGGCTAAAATTATTGGAAGATCCAGATCAGAAGACTCTGTATGTTCTAACTGTAGTCATTCCAGTAGTGCTATCCGTAAATTAAGACAGCAAACCACAGACCCATGGTGAGTTTTTGTGGTCTCATTTTTTTTTTCTTTTTGCATTGTGTACTTTCCATGACTATAATCATATCATACTTGTGCATTTTCCAAAAATTTAAAGAACTTGAAGTTTCTGATTTTTGTATTCCCATTTTCATTTTGTTTCCGCAGTAGTGGCTCCAACTCTAGCATGAATTCCAGTGGGAAAAGGAAACGAGAACGGTTTGCTCGTTCTAGGTCTGGTGCTACTGTACCCATTTCTGCTCATTTCTCTCGCTTGAGATTCCGTGACAGTGATAAAATTATTGGGAGCGGTGCTCAATCTTCCGGTATTAGTCAGAGTTTAGATGTCGGCGACTCTGAAGCCAATGACTCCATTGACTCGGAAATGCGTGTGAAGAGGACCTCGTCGGCGCCAACGGCAGAGTCCAGCAGTAGTGGCGCTGTGGCAGCAGCAGTAGTTGCGGCCCTTAGTCATGGATCGCAATCGTCTCCAGTTACCCCATTAACGAAAAGCTCATCATCCTCTGTTCTCCGACCAAATGTCACAATTACCACGGTAGAAGACAATAGTCCAGCGGAAGTTGAAATCATCTCTTCTTCTTCTGCTTCCCTTCACCACCATCATCCTCCTCAGGCTGGGCCATCTGCTCGACCGGGAGCCCATATTTGCGTGCTAATGGAAAACGTTGCAGAGTACCACAAGGTAGGAACACCAACTACTCCAAGTCCAGCTACCACCCCACAAGAAGGAACGTCCTCCCAAGCTTCTGGTGGAACCAACGACAGTTTACTCAAACCCACCACCATCAAACCAAATGGTTCAATGGGTACGCGAGCCAGCACCACAGCTGCTGGTGCATCTAAACTTCAAGGGATCATACAACCGGTTCGAACCTCCTCATCGCACTCGGGGTGGCTCTAATGAACCATCATTAACTAGGGAGGAAAATTGCAGCTTTTCTTTTAATACTTTTCGACTACAAGCATTCAACTCAAATGATGCGACAAACATTTTCATACAAAAATATATTATGCTCCAAGAGACTATGAATATGAATAATGTATATCTTCTGTATAGTAGGAAGGAAAAGGCAGTTACCCATATTAGTTTTAGTACTGTTAGTATTTTAGTAGTCGTGATAGATACCGCTTGATCCGAGTTCAAAGTTGAATGGTTAGACGTGATCTAAACACACCTACTAAAATTCAAAGCGATGCATTTACTTCGTTTGCTCCTCTACTGAAGATTCCTGCTTAATATCTCATTGTTCGATCTATTTAGGTGAGTTACTAAAAACGCTCCTTTGCAACATTTGTGGCTAGCTAGTGAAATTCAAGTCCTCAAAATACTCTGTTTATGAATATAACAAATCTTAAAGTCATAACTTATGAATCTTTTCGTACCGTACCTGTTATTACAGTTAGACACTGAATTATCATTAAAAACAACAATATTCTTATTTAAAGTCTAGTCATTACGAAAACTTTATCCCTCTGGGCTGTACAACATCGTTAACCTCTTACATAGGCGAAGACAAAGAGAAACCTAAAGAAATAAATATATAGGTTTATATTTTGATTACTTCATGTAGTTTACAGCGAATCAATTTATAGAGTAATATCTACCTCGGATTTGTCCATAGCCCGTCTAAAGCTTTCTCCAATGTAATTTACGAAGCTGATAAAATGCTATGAATTTAAATGATCTGATTAGTTCTGATATCGAAACTAGAAATAAAATATTTGAGTGCACATGTTGTTGAGACTAGTGATGCGGTTATGGATCATGACCGTGCCAAACTTTCGTCGAATAAAATGTGACATCCGCGAATTTCTAAAATGAAATGAATTCATTGCCAAAGTTCCTGTCAGTATCGTTGATATTGATTTTGCAAAATCCAACCAATCATTAATTTCATTAGTGCGTTACCTAGCTAAGAATAGGAGATTAAAATTGCCTTCTTGTATACACTCATCAGATGGCAAGTTTCAGCACATTATTGCATTGTAATTTAGCGCTGTTTCCTTTCCTTTTCAAAACAATCAATTACTGAGACAGGAAGACATGTTTTTAATAAATTATAAAAGCAATTTTGGTACTTTAGGTTTAAAAATAAAACTATGGTTGGCCATTTATTGTATGATGTGGTCAAAAACGTTTTACTGGGTCGGTGGAGACCATCAAAGTTTTCCAATCTGTGTCGGGCGATTGTCAACTTGAATTGAATTGTGGTCATTTGTTGGTGCTACTTACCTATATGAGTTTGCTCACTAATATGTACCGGGCTGAGCGATTGTACGTGATTCTGTAAGTATTTAGCTTTGTACATATACTTGTAATTAAATACTCCATTTTTGACGTTAACGTTTTCCTGAGACATTTGATCATTTTTGTGATTTTACTCACGCGAAATACAATAAGTCGCATTATGTTGGACATTAATATACATTACATGCTCTGCTCTATAAGTCCTGAATATTTATTAAAAGAGTAAATCGTTGAATGACTTAACAAATGAGAATTGTTTAATTGCTATATTGTATTATTATTGTGTAAGCGTATACATTCATTGCTGCAATTATGAATGGTGCTCTGAGCAATGATGTGTTTGATGACAATGCGAATACAAAGGTTGAACTGGATTATAACATTCAAAGTGATAAAACATTTGAATTAATCATGAAAATAAATTTCAAGAAAACTAAATGATATGATGAGTCATTCCTTTCATTCTGAACAAAATAAATCTATGTTTCTCTAGCACTATTAAACACACTCTCTTTATTAATTAGAATTGAAAGTTGTCACTGAATTACAAATATATTTGCATGTAATATCATATCAGAGTAATCATACAATGATGCATAATATGTACATAGATAAACACGCCTAGATATCATATTATTATACCTGCGAATGCAGTTTTAGTAAGATTAAATTAATTACAGGATCGATTAACTTTATTTATGATAGTAGCATTTTCTATAAATAAGGGCGTGTTAACGAATAAGGTGTTAGTGTTAATGATTATATCCATCGCGGTCGTAATAACTAGAGGTAGCGTATTGATTATGATGGTGATGCTGGTTTTGGGTTTGTTGATGATGATGATATCTGTAAGGGTGGTTGGGTGGGCATTGGGTCCCTTTGCATTTTCGCTTGTGTTCCAAATTTGGACATTGAGCCCCTCCGCGCTGAGGCAGGACCTTTATATACCTTGTTCGGTATTTGTGACCACGCCCACACGCAACACTACATTTGGACCACGGAGTCCACTCGCTAACTTGGCAGTCCACCGGTGGTGCGTAGTAATGATGTCGAGAAGTGTCGGTTTGGCCAGATGTTGGTCCATAAGTTTGATTTGGGGGTAAATATGGACTTGTATTTTGCTGAAGATGTTGTCTATTCGAGGCAAATTGATTAGATGGATAACTGTTGGAATAGAAAGGGTTAATTGGAGGGTGAGAGTCAGAAGGAAGCTCCGTTATTGAACCACACATCTTTTCGCATTCATCTTTCGAGTCGAAAATGTTCTGTGTGCCACCGCAGCCTCCATAGGAAAACTTCTTGCAGGTTTGAGAGGAAACATCGTAATGCCACTTTGTATAGCTGCCCTGACATTTTATGATGTCAACCGGTTGCGTACAGATCTCTACAATTTATAATTGAATGCTGATGAAAACTATGGAAAGTTTTGAATCTTACTATTGAGTTTCACCAATAAATTGAGTTTACCTTGAGGAGTGCATTCCGTCCCTTCACAAGATTGATCGTCGTATAAGTCTACCCTGCAGTCAATGTGTGGTGGAGGATGTACATATCTTCGTGTTCTTATCTGAATGCCTTTCCCGCAAGTGGCATTGCAAGGACCCCACTCTGTCCAGTCTGTAGTTTCGCATCCTGGTCGAACCTCCTCAACATCCATGCAACTTGGGAAGGCTCCCATGCATCTTTCTGTGTCGACTAGAACGCTTGTGTCACAACCATGAGACCTTGCAAGATCTGGATACAAAAATTCTCGGAATCGCCTCTTAAAACCTTGGCCACATGTCACGGAGCAACCTCCCCATGGGCGAAATTCAGTGACAGCACATGGATCCATGCCCGAGGAATCTACAGCATATCCGCTACTTGGTCGACGGTTGCGGTCATAGTAGTCATAGCCGGAGCCCCTAGATCCAGCAAACAATTTAATACTTAGTAAATTAACTTTAGTTCGTTAAATTTGAAGTAAATATATCGTGCTATTTAGTTATATTACGGTCGTACCCCCCAACATTGCAAGGAACATCGCATTGTCTTTCCCGAGTCCTCTGACGGTTACAGCCCAAGTCAACGGCCTTTGCTTCACTTTTGTAATTCCTGTAACTTTTCTGAACTCCGCGTCCACAGGTCGCAGCACTTGAACAAGTGCTCCACATTGACCAGTCCGTCATCTCACACTCCGCTAAATTACGAACTTGAAAATTGATGATAGTGAAACAAAAATATTTGAGAAACTATTAAAAAATTATAAAGATAATATTTTTCACTCACGTCGATCACGGTCGTCATCATCGTCATATTGGTCATCCTCATCGTAGTCTCCACCACCCGGCCATTTTTCAATTCGTTCTGGGCATGATGCATCATAGGATCGTTGTTTCGTGATTCGTAAACGAGCAAATGGCTTGACCATGTTGCCAGCCGGATCATAAAATGGACTTCTATCATCTTCCTGCCACGTTATTCCATGAATTCGGTCTCGAGGTATTGTGGGCTCTTTGGGGGACTTATAAAAATATGACGGATTGAATATAAGGCTTGATGATTCGAAACATGCATGCAATACTTTCAAAATATACATTTGTAAATATAAATATTATTAAATATACGGTGTTAGCACAAACATACCAAGTAAGTGACACCACTATCAGTGCCAGCATCCCAAGGATACAGTGGCACTATTTTTGAACCAATCCAGCTACAATTCTTCAAACAAAGGTTGAGTCCAGACACTCCTACAAACCAGTCGGGTGATGGAGCTAAAATTACAAGTAGAGACGGATGTATTCCCATAATAAAATTATTCATCTGTAAATGACACATAAAAATCTTTCACGTGCCCTTCCTTCACCACTCGCAGTTTGAAGCAATAACAAAAATAATTCAAGACGTTTTTTACGACGAAGTTTACATCCAACTTTATACAGAAATTGAGTATAAAAATATTTATTTTTAGGATTCTTGCAAAGTTTACATTCACTTTTATCGTTTGCCGTTTTTTGTGTAATGAAAGTGACGTCTTTGCAACGTGTGGTGCACTAGCACTAGGACAAAGAAAAAATCCGTTTGGCCTTGCACATTGACAGGCTGGATTAAAACATTAAATATTTTCTTTTCCCGTGCCTTGTTTGTGTAGTTGCGTAGTAAAAAGCTCCTCTTCTGTCCTCATTGCAAAAAATCTTTATAGGGACTCAAAAGAATTTTTTACATCGTCATGGAAATTTTACGCGTTCTACTAAATTTCCAATGAAACTTGAAAGTTTTTTTTTCGTAAGCGCTTTTTCTCTTCCTTTTTGTACCAGTTCGTAAATTATCTGTGAAAAAATAAACAAAAGGGCAAGGAAAAAGAAGAAGCCATTGCTGTACTTACCGATTTTGGACACAAGAGAAATTAGGTTATGGTCTTTGTCTGCACGGAAGACGGCAAAAGTTTTGTGTCCGTAGAAGTTGGGATGTCGGAGCCCCCTTGCTTTAATGATTGTCCTGATGCTTCCACTCTGTTTTTTAATGTTTTTAAAAGAAAAAAACAACAGCATTGTATATCGAAATACATACCATACAGCAATTTTGGCATGCCGACCGACGTGCCACAATTATTACCAAGTAAAAGCAAGACGAAGGGTCTGAATGAGACTGAGTGAGCAAGACACATAAAGAAGACAAAAGAGTGAAAAGGAAGCATGATAACTATAACATGACGAAAAAACAAACTTTTTTGATCATTAGGCAATCATTTTATATCCTTCGGAAGAAAAAAAAAACAACTTCAGAAAATGAAGAGAAAAAGGAAACGAGAAAGATTTAGAAAAATTAGAAGAGCAGAGAACTTAATGGAATCTCACAAAACTGGAATGAATTTTTTACGCTCAAGATGCAATCATGACCAAAAAGAAAAACTAGTTCGATGCATGCGTGCTGATGTCAGCAATACCAATTTTAATCAAGAGAAAGGGAAAACACAAATAGAATCATAAAAAATGTGTTCTATATTGCTTTGATGTGAAACGATGCGATGCAATATGCATGCATGCAAATTGAGAGAAATCATATGCAAAAAACTCTAATGCACGTCTGCAACAAAAAAATCATATTTCTTAAATGGCTCAAGTCAAGAGGGAAATGTCAAGACGGCAGGACAGCGACAACCACCATACATACCACTATCGTCGAATTCCATGCAGTCACTAACATAAGCAAACAAAGGAAAAGGGATTTATTTTAAGACTATACTGGAAGGAAAATAAAGAGGACAGGAAATATGCTGAGAAAGATTAACGAGAAAGATATTATGAGAAAAGAAAAAAAAAAGAAGAGAGAAAGAAAGAACAAACCTCAGCTTTGAGCTCACTTTCAAGATCTTTTGAGTCACCGTATTCAGCAATCTGTTTGACTCCTTCCGAAGCAATCCCGTCCTTTTTCCAGAAGCGGAAATCGGGTGAATGCGAAGCACCAATGATGTCACTAAAGTGTGCACTCCAAACATCCCCAGGAAAATCTTTGGGATGAGTGAGGGCCGACCATAGTCCTTCAAAAGTCAACTGAAAAAACACAAGTAAACAGAAAAAAAACTAGTTGAGTTGACGAGTTTTTCTCTAGAGACACCCCCAAAAATTGAATAAAATGGGCAGAGGAGTGGACCACAAGCTCTCCACGATGATGGGATAGACATGCGAGAGCTAATACTCTTGTCAATCAAGGAGAAAATTCTCCTTTTGTCAATTTTCTCAGAAAGGACATTCATTTCGAGAATCGTCTCCAATTTCACCTTAGACCCATTTCTACTTGACCGTTCCAAGTGCTTTCTTTTAGCTGGAAATAAATCAATTCTCGTGACGAACAAATACATAATATCGAGATAAAATCGCATTCGTAAAAAGCCTTGTAAGCAAAATTGCTTTCGACATAATGATTTGATTTAAAGAGTTTTACGGTCTTCCACCACTAATGGGTTCCATACAGATTTTTGTTACCTTCCGCTTCTCATGAAGTTTCTTTCGGAGGAAATTGAGTTGTTAGCCGCTTGCATTAGTTCAGACCGAACTGGAAACCCGAAAGGCTTTTAATTGTTTTATAAATAAGAAATGAGACCCATTACCATCCATCAGATTTTTCAGACTGACTGACTTACTTCATATTTAGCTTCATCGCAGGCGCAGCATGGCTCAGTTGTTTCGCCTTCATCCGGTCCCACATCCGTCTCTGGACAGAGTGTTTTCGTCAATTCTCCATCATCCATAAACCACTGTCCTTTGTTTTTGATAACAGTCGCCCTGGAGGATACACATTTAAATATAAGCGGTTAACATATATACTCCATAAATGGTATCCGATAAACTTCAAAATTCTAGGTAATCGATACTTGCATAATTCACGGATGGCATTTATTTTTGTTTATATCGCTCAAAAATTTACACAATACATTTATAAATAGAGAATCCGATCCAATTCGATTCTGGGCCCAAAATCTGCATAAAAAATTTCCATTTGATTTCATGTTTACTGTGGTCATCAAGCACTAGAACAAACTTTCTGCCAAACTCTTGCTTTCCCGGTATGAGCGGATCATATATTTCTTTATTGTTTGTGCGCTGCTCTAAGGTGATTGGAAATGAGCTGTGGGCTCATTCATTATACCTTTATACCCAGTAAAATTTTAGTATGCACCCAAACAAAAACTTTATCCGTACTTTTGTAGTTGTTACGCCTATTTAAATCACAAATTTCTATACAACTTTATTGTCTCTGCACGAAAGCAGGTAGAGCTTGGAAAAACTTTCCCATTTAGCCCTTGTTCCGGTTTGAAAGTTAAACTTTTCCTCTAAGAAGAAAGGATCATTGTACGTACACGAGCATCATAAATTCGGTGAGTAAGGTACATACTATCACATGCAGACCTTCTCAATAGTTTTAGTCGGAGGAATCTGAATACTCCTATGAGACTTAATATCTCTTACATAATGATGCTGACTGACAGTGAGAAAACGGTTCATTTCACATAAAAAGTCCACAAAAACTTTTATTCTACCTGTTTATGTTTATATCAGTTGGTTGTGTGCCGTTCGAGAGAGGAAATGTGGAATGTTCAAATTTTCTTCGTGATGTGGTGGTAGTCTTTCACTTCGGAAGACTTCCCAAATAAAAAAAAAGTTTGGATCCAACTCCAGCTACCTCCTTTCCCTTGCCACATAATTCCGAAGAGAAAAGTTTATTTTTAGGAGTGGAGTATGAAGCATGGGATGTCAAGAAATGTGTTTATTTAGCAACGTGTAAAAAGCTACGTTTGCCTGCTTTACTTGGTATTTGCATAAATTTGTTTCTACTTAAATGAGAGCTTTAAATCTCGCCCCATTCAGGACGTGGCAAGAACTTTCTCACTCGTGTTCCTCCTGAATAAATAAATGGTTCCATGTTTTCCCTCCATTCATTTCAATCCCTTTTCATAGTCAAAATCTTCTGTCACAGGTTGGCAGCCGTAGGTATGACGCTGATAGGATTTGTGAATGTGACAGCTAAACAATATCCTGAACAAAGGAAATATCCGTTCTTTGCTTACGAACAAATACACAACAGAGAAAGAAGGTTGCTTGTTTCCTCAAATTTTCCTTGATTCCTTGCACTTCCTTTACCATTACATTAAGGTTACTAAGGAAATCTTCTTTGTGACAGAATTATGATGATGGCATCCTATTTTATTTACTGAACGCACCGACCATGTTAAAATACTTTCAATCATTTAGTCCAGGAATTTTCATCCACAAAAGATTGTATTAGAATGGTTGTAGCCTATTGACTATCATGAATTAAATATTACCTTTTTACATTTATTATTTACTCAGTTGCTATTATAAAAATGAGTCAAATGATAATATGAAAATTTGGACCACTCTATCATAATAACAAGATACAATTTTAATTATTTCAGGAGTTTAGAAACCTGCTCGTCTCGTCCATAATAAGACGTGTGAGACTTAAATGTGTTGTGTTGACTTCTGGGTTCAGACATTCAGGAATTTCACATATTTTGTAATAATACAATTTCGTTGAACAACACAACAACCACAAGAACAACACCGCAAACCCTTTCCTAAAAATCCGAAACACCACGAATGTCTTGTAGGAGAGAAGTGAAGTAAAGGAATTAAAACAGGATTTATGACCATTGCCTCAACGCAACGTAAGGGCCAAGGAAAGAGAGAGAGAGAGAATCAGGGGAAAGGTTTCTTATGCGATTTTCCAGTGAGATGAACCTCATTTAATTTTATGGTACCCGTTTCCTATAACTTAATGCATATTACTTCCAGGTGTTCGTTGTAAATGAGTCGAGTTGGCAAGGCTTATTTGAATTTCAGTATTCAGCTTTCTCCACAAGCGTACTTTTGTGGTGTGGTGCGATGCAGTGGGGTTTTGTACAAGATGACAGAGAGACTTAGGTTAATGAGGATAAACCCTGTGAAACCTCATTTGTGGAATATACTTAAAGTATGCCTACTAGAAACAATGCTTCTTTAAGCCTGTTACATAATTGCACTTACATTCATATACATTTCCACTTCTGTACTTTCTTCATTCAGTGTTTATTTTTCCTGTTTCCGCTTATTCTTTAAATTTAAAAAGTACTATGACTGCGAGTAACTTTCCCATTTTCTCAGCAGTAAATTGGAAAGTTGCTTTTAAAAAATCATCGTTTACTGCTACTCGAACTCTTTTCCCCCAAAGAGAGACGATCCGATAAGGGAATACACTTTTGAAATAAATGAAAAAATGCCGTCTCCAGAAAGAAGAAAAAATAATACTTCCCATGTTCGTACAGCAGCTTCCTTATATAAATTCACTTGCATTAGCGATTTAGCGAGTTGTTGGACCAGAAATGGAAAACGAAGCCAAGAAGTGGAAAGATTTAATTGGCTGTTGCCTCCTGTCTTATTTCAGACTTTTTGGTGTGCCGACTTAAAGTCAAGTTTTCTATATGTAATACTTTTTTTTGTAGGCTTTGCTTGGTCGTATTATATGTAGTGGGAGAAAGTAACACCGGTTGGTTGTTAGTTGTTGGTTCCCTTCATCTTCCTCTCCATCTTGTCACAATAAAATCTCCTAATTCTGGCCTGGTCAGAGTGGAAGCTCACATGAGACTTTTACCTCCTTTACGAATTGTAACGCAATGCAATAGTGGCATTTTGCTGCGCTCGGCAACGTCACACATGCTTATCTAATTTACAACGGGAACTTGAATAGCTAGAGCGAGAACATTCCTGAGTAGAGAACTTTCCCTACAGAAATTTACAAAGCATTTTTTCATCTCGAAAATAGTATCAAAAGACAGAGTTCATTTTACTCCAGAGATTTTACACTACTCTTTTTCCTGGAACATTGTAGCATCCAATTTTTATGTTGTTGGCACCGACTAAAAATTTATATCTGTATACGATGGGATCCGATGAGGATTCAATACTTAAAATGTCGCTGTTCACATTGTTCCGAAACATGAAGAACATAAGGGCCAGATGTTTTAAATGTCCAAAGTGAGAAAGACTTTTTACACGGAAATATGTTTCATGATTCCCCTCGTCCGTCACTTTCCCTCTGTTCTGTTTTTTTAAGTCTCCAGTGTCGCGTAAAAATCAAGGCAAGATCTACTCTTTTTCATACAAATCCTTGTGTATTATGTCGTAATATATAAAAGAAAAATAGCAGGATAAACAACAATTTCAGGAAGGGCATTTATGCTCTTAGAGATCGTAGGTCGACGAGCAAGCGATGCAGCATGCGTGCTACATTCTTTCGTTCGTGAAAATGCAAACATTTGAAAATATTTTGGAAACAAATTTAATAGAGTGAAACGAGAATAGGACGGATGAAGTTAGTAAACATTTCCAATGAAACTAATTTTCCGAAGCCTAGGATTTTGGAGGAGAGAGCATTTAGAACTTGCCTGAAGCTGACACATCCAGCGGTTGCAGGTGGTGCGGTCCACCGAACTTGCACCTCGGCCTTGGGCAGCTCTGAGGCATGTTTCACGGCATGTGGACAATATTCCGAAAATCTCGCTAAGGAGTCGCCCACCAACTGAAAGCTTCCTGCGGATGTCTCTGGTGACAAGCCATCGGCCGGCTCAGCGACCAACAAGAAACCGGAAAACTTTTTTACTGTGTACTGATCTCCAGGCCCTTGAAGGCGCACTGCAAAAACAAAGGAAGTCTGCATTATTAAAGTCTGTTCACTCCAGTCCAAGTCCAGACTAGACAAAGCATTTGAAGAGATAAGGACAAATCAAATACATACATTCCCGATATAAAGATCTATACGGCGGGTTTTGCTGACGGTGTTACATACTCGTTAACCAGAATGCCACAAAACCATAATCATGATCACGTGAGATTATTATGATTATTACAGAGCCACATCATTCACACCAAAGTAGCATGAAAGGTGGATTCCCATCATTTTCCGCACTGAACGTCGCAGATATAGCGTAGTCATTTTTTGCGGGAACTACTATCACATTATCATTCAAGAAATGAAAGAGGGTGGATAAAAAATGGAAGGAAAGACTACTTTCACACCAAAATCGCCTGAGAAAGACCCTTGATTTCTTCCTTCTACAACAATATTTGCAGACATGGTTTGAGGTGGAATACAGCCAAAAAGTGTCATACGCACATTTTCAAATGCAAAATGAGTTTAAGTTGAAGAGAATAAAAAAATGATGAGAATCAGCAGCTATTTCATCCTCTAGTGATGATGTGATAATGTCCCAAAGGGGGAGGGACCGGCTGCCACCTTAACTCAAGGGAATGTTTTTCACATATCATCCTAATCATCGTACACTTTATTACAACGATATTCTGGATTCCTGACTGTTTGCCATATGCCGGAAAACTTCATGTGCAATGTACACATACATGACGGTAGCTCGTTTCATTTGCTTGGCTAAGTTTTTACTGAATTTTATCATTGTAAAAGGATTCAAGAAATTGAAAGTGTTATCGCCTCATACCACTTTTCGGATTGCAAACGCAAAGAACCCTTGTTTCTTTTTCTCGATTGCAATTCACTTGTAGATCACCTTTATGCCTTTATATCTTTTGAGATCACCTTATCTTTTATTTTATGGAGCTATTCCGCTGCCTTAAGTCGTTAAGCATCTTTTCATAATCATCTCGTATTATGTTCTTCTTTTCAGTCTTTCTCTTGAAAAGATAAAACGGGAAAGGTAAAAGCACGTCCACAGATTTACAAGCACATTATGTGTTTCCTTTATACGATTCCATCGAAAATTACAGAGGTTTTTATCATTTCCCCCCACACGGATGCTGCAGCTTCAAACACTTCTAATGAAAAGAAGAAAACCTATCACGGCAGAAGCTTTCTTTCTTGCTGCAAGTGACACCTAGTCATTCAGACATTTTTTGAGTGTATTTACAACAAAAACATTGACTTTCCCACATTAAACATGAAGTGTGTATGTATGTGCCTGTATTATCCAGATCAACACTCGCTAAAGGCACAAGGAAAGCATTCTAGTAGATAAGCTTTTCATCATTTCAAATATTATCACATGTACATAATTCAAACCATTTAGACGAATGTACCAAAGAAATATTTGAACAATTAAGAAGTTATCAAACCATTTACACCTGAATTACTACAAGTAATGCAATATTATAGTAAATTTCTTTCCAACAAAACATGCATAAAGATGTAAACAAAAAAGTAGCGTAAAGCCAGAAACATTTTTTCAACTTGCAAATAAGTTTCTAAGAGCTGGTGGTTTCCATGTAGAGTACTTTCCTTGTGATACAAGTCTAAATTGTCTAACAAGTTCTACTCCACTTCAGTCCACATTACTTTCACTCCTCTTGGAGTTCTTTCATGAAAAAATACGCTTTCATAGCCCTCCTTTAGAATTGTGTTAGTAAAGCCCGACTAATCATGAAAAACAATATATATCTATCACCTGAGTGGTTCGCATTTCAGGAATTCAGTTTGTCGTCTAATAATGATATTACGTTAACTAGACCGTGCGTACTAACAGTAACTTAAACTCAAACCCGTGCCATCTCACCCCAAAAACATCCTAAGCTTATTGCAAAGACAAATTTCGCTGGCTTAACTTTTAAAGGAGCTATACGCAAATTATAAAAAATTCGAAAGGAG